>JANKKB010003238.1:0-37507 GCA_026225775.1 Bursera palmeri
AAAAAAAAAAAAAAAAAAAAAAAAAAAAAAAAAAAAACTCTACATATTAACCTAGAACAAGTGATTCAATTGTTCCACCTCCTACGACATCTTGTCATAGTGGGAGGACAGTCAAACAACCTAATAAATTTATCGATGTATCTCAGGATACTAGTCAAGATGAATCAAATCTTATTTCTTATGAAGAAGTTATGAATGATGCCAATACAATATCTTGGCAAAAAGCTATAAAAGTGTAAATATAATCTATGTATTCTAATTTTGTTTGGAAACTTATAGATGTCTTAAAAAGCATCAAACTTGTTGGTTATAAGTGGGTCTACAAGAGAAAGAGATGAATTGTAGGGAAAGTCGAGACTTTTAAAGCTAAGAATTATACCTAGAAAGAAGGGGTTGACTTTGAGGAAACCTTCTTACCAATAGTCATTCTGAAATCAATTCAGATTCTCTTATCTATTACCTCTTGTTATGATTATGAGATATGGCATATGAATGTCAAGACAACATTTTTGAATGAAAATCTTGACAAAACCATTTGTACAGAACAACCCAGGGGTTTTATAAAAAAAAGGCCAAGAGTAAAAACTTTGCAACTGAGGTCAAGTTATGGACTCAAACAGGTATCAAGGTTGTGAAACATTAGGTTTGCTTAAACTATCAAAACCTATGGTTTTCTTTAGAATGTAGATGAAACGTGTGTCTACTAGAAAAGTTAAGCTAAGAAGGTTACATTTTTAATCTTCTATGTAGATGATATTCTACTCGTTGGGAATAATGTAAGATTATTGACATCTACAAAGATCTGGTTGGCTGAGTAGCTCCAAATGAAAGATTTGGGAGAAGCTAATTGTGTTTTAGGAATTCAACTTATAAAGAATAGAAAGAACATGAAACTAGCACTATCTCAGACTTCCTACATGAAGAATGTATGAGTATGGTATATGATGCGGGACTCCAAGAAAAGTTTATTACCTTTTCAGTATAAAGTCAAGCTTTCTCGAGAATAGTCTACTAGGACTCATCAAGAGAAAGAAAAGATGAGATGGAGCATATGTGCTTCTGCTGTTGGGAGCTTCATATATGAAATGCTCTGTACTAGATCATATATCTGCTAGGAGTAATCATTAGATACCAAACAAATCCTAGCCGAGAGCACTAGGTGGTAGTCAAGCATATATTGAAATATCTTCGTAAAACGAAAGATTATATACTTATATATTTTAGAGGTGATCTCACACAAGTCTAGAAGATATATTCAGAATTTTCAATCTGACCCAGATTCTATAAATTCTACTTCATGTTATGTTTTCACTTTAGGTGGTGCAACTATCGTATGGAGGAGTATAAAGCAATCTTGCATTGCTGACTCCACCATAAAGGCTAAATACATAGTAGCTTGTGAAGCCACTAAGAAGGTAGAGTGGTTCTGTAAATTCCTTAATAAATTAGAAGTAATTTTGAATATAAAAAAAGTCATTACACTTTATTGTGATAATAGTGGAGTTGTAGCCAATTCTAAGAAACCACTAAGCCATAAGAGTGGGAAGCATATTGAACAAAAGTATCACCTGATATGAGAGATCATTCAATAGGGTGATGTAGCAAGATGTAAGATTCATATATGAAACAATCTGACTGATCCATTTACTAAAAGTCCTATGGTTAAGGTTTTCGAGGGCTATTTGGAGAGTTTAGAGATTGTAAAGATGTCACATGTACTCTAAGAGCAAGTAGGAGATTGTTAGTGATATGCTATAAGAGTAAGACATATTTCTGTAAATGTAAATAATTGTGATAATAAATAAAAGTTGTTTTTATACAATCTTTGTCTCATATCTCTTATACATCAATGATCAAAGATCTAGAGTTAGAAAAATGACAAAGTCTTTAGTTATATGAGGTAGTCATATATAGGAGACTAGAACTTTATCATAGCTCAAAATAAGTTCACAAATTATAAACAAAATTGGGCTTTCTGTTTGGATAAAGTTATTGTGTCGTTTACTTCCGTGGGGATCGTAAGTCTCTAATCATCAAAGTTGAGACTTTAGAGCAAAGACACTTGTGTATTATGAATACATCAGACAAAGGTCATATAAATTTTATGGTTCAGTATAAAACCCATAACTAAAACGTAAACTGCATATCAGTACAACTTAAGTATACCTGTCTTAATCCTAAGTGGGTGTTGTATCTTTAGCTATAATAAAAAGTGAGACCTTTAGCATAAAGGTCAATACATTAGATACTTGAGATTGTAAGACCTATAAGATAGAGAATACTATTCAATATATATGGAATTCATAACTTTGTAAGGTTTAAGGAATATTATCTTGAAGTTTTGCAAAGTCTTGAATGATAAATCTTAGTCGAGTGTTTTATGAAGAAATTGCATTAAAGTAATTCATTTATTAGAAGTAAAACTAGTGTCAAAGGCATATATGTAGTTAAAGGGGTAGAAAGATAATATTAATCAAACTTCAATTATCAATGTTCTATGAAGGTATTTATGTAATTATATTGCTCGATGGATAAATTTAACGAAATAAAATGAAACTGACAGTCCGGATTCCAGAAAAATGAAACTGATGGTCCGAATTCGAAAAAAATGAAACTGACAGTCTGGTACTATTTACTATTCATTGACGGTCTGGGTAGTGTTCACAGTACTGTTGTGTGGTTTGTTTGATTTTTATAAAAATAGATATGAGGATAAATAGGGAATATAAGGGGAATATTACTATCGAGGGATAAGTGAACGAGAAAAACATAGGAGTTGGATTATTTTTCAAATACTCCCCAAGTTAAATAGAAACATAATAGTGGTGGGAGGTTTCAATATTTTTGAAAATGCGAGGGGTCATCTAACAACAAACATTAGTGGTCGGATAATAATTACCCTATAAATTTAATAAAAATTATAAGTATTTAAAATTTTATTTTTAAATCCAAATATCAAATTAGTTTCTAATTGAATTTATTTAATTATATTATATGAGTTGTTTTTCAAATTTATCTGCTCCAAATAACTTCTGATTTATAGCAAGATTGGGGAGAAGCATATGATACTCATTTGCTCTTTACCATCTTTAAAGGATTCAAACAAAGATGGAAAGGTTTAATGTGATTAAAAGAGATTATGATAGGAAGGAAAAGAGGGATTAGAAAAAAGTAGATTATTCAACACATCTTAGTCACGGATTCAAGGCATGTTTAACCAAGGGTAATCTTGGAGACAAATGCAAACGNAAAACTAGATCTAGCCGTTTCTCACCCGAGTAGCAGTCCTGTAATCAAATAAGCATTTGGACAATAATGATACACCACAAGGCCATAAGAAGGGTGGGAAGCAACAATCATATCTCTGCTAAGTAAGGCAGGGTCGAGGGAAAACTTAGTAGTATTATATCTTATTAGTCATTTCTCATTCAATATAANTTCAATCACAATTCCAATAATTTGATTCAATTCAGTACGACATACCAAATGTACCCTAATTGTATAAATTAAAAGTAACAATTCTAATAATTTAATTCAATTCAGTACAATATATCAAATATACCCTAATTGTATAAATTAAAAGTAAGTGTTCAAAAGAATTCTCAAGGAGACATTCATCTAAACAAATGATAGAGGATGCAANGTAAGTGTTCAAAAGAATTCTCAAGGAGACATTCATCTAAACAAATGATAGAGGATGCAAGTGGTAACTATTACATAGGAGGTAAATATAAAACACCCCTAAGGTTTGGTCTAAGTAACAAACTCACTTCTGTTATTCATAAAGTAACATAAAGACCTCCATTTTGATATTTTAAGTAACATTAAGACCCCTATTTTTATGTGTCGAGACCCCATATTTTCCAATTCTAGGGGTGTCTATGTTACTTTATTAGTAACAGGAGTGAGATTGTACTTCGATCAAACCTCGGGGGTGTCTATGTTTTTACCCAATTACATAGGGAAAAAAAACTTTTACCAAACTATAGGGGTTGAATAGATATTTCCCTAAAGTAAAAGTCGNCTAATTGTATAAATTAAAAGTAAGTGTTCAAAAGAATTCTCAAGGAGACATTCATCTAAACAAATGATAGAGGATGCAATGGTAACTATTACATAGGGAAAAAAAACTTTTACCAAACTATAGGGGTTGAATAGATATTTCCCTAAAGTAAAAGTCGTTACGGCAGTTTTGAAATCGAAACGCAATTTGGGGGTTTTCCTTGGACCACCCAGCTCAAGACCCGTAACCGGCCCGTTTCACTTCATGGACCCGAACCGAATGAATAAATTTCCAAATTCCAATCTATTGACATTTAACCCTAGCTAGCTAGAGACGCAAACTTCCCCGCCAACAAGCGTTTGGTTCTCTATCTCTGTGGCCATGGTAACTCAACTCAACTTTCATTCAATTGAAATATCAGCATTCAGGTTTTGCTTCATTCGTTTCGTTATTTATGGTGTGGTTTTTGTAGGCGGAAGTGGAAGCCGATGTTGCTGTTGCAGGTCAGCCGAAGAAGAGAACGTTCAAGAAGTTCAGCTTCAGAGGTGTTGATTTGGATGCTCTTCTCGACATGTCCACTGATGAGCTCGTCAAGCTATTTCCCGCGCGTGCTCGCAGAAGGTCATAATCAGTTTTTCCCTATTTAATATTTTCATATTTATTTGTTTCGATAATTGTTGATTTTGAAAGATTTGGTTGATGATAGGTTTCAGAGAGGGTTGAAGAGAAAGCCGATGGCTTTGATCAAGAAATTGCGCAAGGCTGTAAGTGATTGTTGTTCTATTATTGTTTGTTTTGACAATGTAATTGTGTATCATTAAATGATTAATTTGTTCAGGAAAGATATTATCTTCTCCTTTTCTCTAACTATATTTTGAACCCTAGCAGTAAGTAATTTTACCTTAATATTCTTATTGTCGAAATTACATTTTCCACTTCTNTAGTATATTGTTTATGATCTGGAGGTTTGCTCAATAGCTCAACGCCTTGATGCTTATCTAGGTACTTAGCATCGAGCTATCGAGCAATGTTCGGTGCCGGTCAGCTACAGATTGAGTGGTGATATAAGGGTATATTTGTCATTCATGTTGAATTTGGCTACACAATAAGAAAAAGAATAAAATAAGATTTGACTAAAACTCAAAACAGTCCATCAACTTGGCTATTTGGTGGTATTTCCGAAGTATATCTTGGACCCTAGCGGTAACCTGGTTGGGCTCCTTTATAGTCATCTTTGTCATTGATGTTGACCACGTGTAAAAATTTTTACATTCTTTCAAGTTATGGGTTAACAAAATTTAAAAATTCTGTAGCTATGTTGCTGCATGAATTTAAAAGAGTTTATAATCTATACATATGGTGAAAGATGGATCTGTGCCCTTTTTATTCTATTTATGAAGGGTATGGGAAACTTCTATATTTACATCATGTTGATAAGATGCATAAATGTTTTTTATTATATTAGCTAACCTGGTCTTCTTCATCTTTCCAAGCTTTCAAGTAATTCTATTTAGAAGCTTAAATGTGGATTTCAGATGATTCTAACTTTAAGGTGAATGTTTGCATTATTTGTGACATGCTTTGTGCTTTCAAAATTATTTTTGCAGAAATTGATGCTGCATGCTAGAGTAGGAGCTGACGAACTTTTATAGTGTGTTGTTAATTATTTTCTTTGAGACTTCTGGCTAATTAACTTATAGTTGCATGTTATCGATTGGAAGTATATCTGTTATAAGCAATTCACTGTCTTCTCTTTAATATTAGTTTGAGTTTCTGGTGAATAAATTCGTCAAAACTAGTAATGACCAAAATGAAGGAAACTTTTTTCCTTGATGGCCTGAAACAGAAACGGGAGGCACCACCTGGTGAGAAGCCTGAGCCTGTTAGGACTCAGCTTCGGAACATGATTATAGTACCGGAAATGATTGGAAGTATAATTGGTGTTTACAACGGCAAGACCTTTAATCAAGTTGAAATTAAGCCTGAGATGATTGGCCATTACACAGCTGAATTCTCAATCTCCTACAAGCCAGTCAAGCATGGAAGACCTGGCATTGGTGCTACTCACTCCTCTAGGTTCATTCCCCTCAAGTGAAGATTTTACATATTCTGCATCGCAGTGGCCTTATGGGAGTGCATATGATCACATAGCTAAATTTGGATCAATCTACTTTTTTCATCTTTTCTCTTTTCTCTACTCCTCAAAACTCTGGTTGTTCATTATAGTTATCAATGGAGTTTAGTTGGTATTTCATTTTGCCTCGGAAACAAGAACCTGTTTTCCAATGCCATTATTATTTATTGATGCCATTTATATGTCATACATTTATTGATACATATACCTTTTGCTACATGTTGCAGTTTCATTTGTTTGAATGATCCAGTAATATAATATCAAAACAATTCATCTGGAAGCTGAGTAAAATCACTTTAATATTTTTTTTTTTAAAGAAAAAAAAGATCTCCCTAATTCCTGCGCAACTTTAGACAAAATAACTCTTAAATGAGCCATTATCAATTAAATTTGGTACATGCCAACATTTCCAAAATCCAATTTCTAGAAGCCCATTGCTATTTATTTCTTGCTTTTTAGTATTTTATACGCAACTCTAACGATGATAAAAAGTCGAAGGCAGACATGTGAAATGTGAAATTTTTATTTGACAAGTAATCACATTCTCTTTTTTGTAAGATTTTTCAAAGACATCCCTGAGTTGAGACCTTTTTTTAGTAATTATCTTCCTCTAGGCATCAAAAACGAGTTTATCATTTCCCTTCCAACAGAGAAAGGAAAACAGGTTTGTGTTCGATAGAAACAACAATTAATCAAATAGTGTTAATAGCATAAAACATGCTCTCTTTTGACCTACACCATACATTTAGACCTCCAAATTTCAATATTAACGAACGAAATCTATGACTCTTAATACGTTGTCGGCCACTTAAGAGAGAAAAGCTGAATTAAAACAAATATTAAAGCTCCTAATGACTCAATTCTAAATTATTCTTTTATAATATCTGAAAAATGTGTCAAATTTATCATCAAGATAGGCACACATGACGTGAAGATGTAGTAGAACAGTCGTTAATCAAGTAAAATGTTTTTCAGAGACAAATGTGAGAAATGACTTTCTAAAAAAAATGTTAAAGACTCGTATAAAAAGAAAGAACCAAAAAAATGTTTTATTTGAAAATATTTCTCTATTAAAACACTTCCACATTTCCCAGGTATACTAAAAGCCTTTGATGGGTTCAATTTTTCAACAAAAATTACAGTGGGCAGAAGTGGGTATTCCATAAATTGGATCCAAATATTACTAAAACAAGGCCCAGGTCTCAAATGTTTAACAATGAGTGGCTTCTCAGTGACAGATTCTATTCTTTTCAATGATTTAGACTGGCTTTTTCTAATTTCTCATCGCATATTGAGAATGTTTGTGTTTGGAAAGCAATCTTTGTAACCAAAAAGATAAAGAAAGCTTACTTGCAACTTTGAGGGAGAAAGTGAAACATAGGAACAACATCTTTATATTCATATTCCTTATCATGATGTGATGCTTAGATCGGTTTCTGTAATTGGGTAAACAAAGATTGTTAGCTGGTCATGGATCATCATTCTTATTGATCAAGATTACAGCAACCATAATTTCTTATTTGAAACATTAGCCTAACCTCAATTTACGTAATTGTAACTATTATATGATAAAATATTCAGGGATATTGTAGAGGATAGGGAAACTGTTGCTTCTAACCAAATATTTTTTAATTTTTAATTTTTATTAATCCAATAAAAAGATAACTTGCCATTTTATAATTGACCAAACATTTTTTACTTCAAAACTTGTCAGGTTAAAATCTATGAGATGAGGAAGGAACATGAAGTTGCCAACCGAAAACATGATTGCCCATGTTGGCAGCCAAATAGACCACATGACTTGTTCCACTGGTGAGGAAAGAAACAACAAAAGGACTCAACAAGGTTGAAAAACGATTAATTCCTAACATTAACGTTAACATTCAATTCAATTCAATTCAAAGGAGTGTTAATATTAATTTGACTTTGAGGCATTGCTGTGACAGCTCAATCATGACTTTTCTGTGAAGAAATTTCAAGTACTTGGAATTTTCTAAATTATACCAAACTTCACCATCGCTTGTACAGTACAACTGAACATGTTAAATGCCCGATTACTCCACTCCTACTAATGAAACAACCTAATCAACGACTACTATTTATCCACAGCAACACATATATGATATATGACCCACATCAAAAAAATTCCAAACCTAAACTAGAAAAATTCTAAAAGCTGCCAATACAATTCCATGCATTTCAACATAATTCTTTTCAACTGTTTAAACCACTGAACTGAGTGCCACAAAAAGAAGAAAAAGTTCTTACAATTTGAAACCCCCCAATCCCACATTTTCTTCGGTTCAGCAAAGGGCTTTCAAGCCCAAAAGCCTTGGAAAGCCAACTCTCCAAGCCTAAAAAACCAACTTGCTCCATCTCCGACTATTGCTATGTCCCATGCCTGAGGTAGGTAGTTGAACCATGCAAAATATGTACAGGAGGAGCCATTCAAGCCATGCCAAACTTAAATAAGGTTTTTGATAAATCCAACATTGGTGCTGACTTGAAGTAGCTTTCCCTGAGGTTTATGTGTTAGCAGATTGTGACGGTAACCTTGGGTGGTTATGCTCTCCTTCGTAGGTAACAATAAGCATGGATGCGTCTTCCACGCACCTCTCCACATGCTTCCTCGCAGGACAACCTCTCATGCTGCTACATTTATAGTATCCCCTGCACAAGTTTTTTTCAAGATAAAGGGCTTATCAGTCAAGAGTATTAAAGCTTGAAACCGACACTTTCTTTAACAACACTACCAAATTCGCTTGAAACTGCACTGCACCTACAATCTAACGGATAACCAAACTTTACAACGAGAAACAAGCTTCCCCGTTTGACCCCAACAAATTTATTTGAATATCTATGGCAGGCACTAAGCAATCCACTTAAAAAAAAAAAAAAAAAAAACTGCACCTAAAACTAGTTATACAGCGACTGCTTACTTTCCACCTCATTGTAATCAAACGGTAACAACTTGCATAAAAGTAATATTATATCTACCAAAGAGTCACGAATGATTCACCCAAAGGTACCACCCACAGAGGGTCATCCCTTCCCACAAATAATGATCTCTTTTGAGTGCCATGACAGAGAGGTTAAAAAATGAAGAGTTTCTTTCATCTATCAAAAGGTGATACTTTCCGAAGAAAAGCACTAATATTTTTTTACAACTAAACTTTTAATTTTACTGTATTAAATCAAATTTCCAAAAAAGAGTTCCTATATTCACGACATAACATAGATTGATTATAAAGTAGAATTGCATATTCAATCCAAAAATTTACAAAAGCTTGGGAAGTAAATCTCAGAAAAATTTTTCAGGCATCAATTGCGATCTAATAAAATGTCAGTGCGGAACTTGAATATACCTAGGGTGAGGAGAACCCTTAATTGGCTTCTGTCCATACTTCCTCCACGAATAATCATCAGGAGGAATGTCAGCAAGCTTGTTGCTGATAGCAGGCACTTTGATTGATCTCTTCACCCTATGTTTCCTGTCAATTGAGTAAACAATCAAGCAAAATATAAGAAGACAAATCAAACCTCTTCATCATATAACAAAGTGAAAGGATCTCTATCTGATAATAAAATAAACAAGTAAACTAACCTCTTCTTTGGGCAGTGGCATCTACCACTGCTTCCACATTTAACACTCCCATCTTCCCCCCTTCCAGAACACTTCCTCTTGTGTTGTTGTGAACTCTGATCTGAAGAACGAGGTGCCCCAATCAAATGGAAGGCACTTCCATCCGGATTCGCCACACTACCCTCCATACTCAAAGAAGAAATGAAAGACCTTGTGGAGGACATAGTTGGTGTGCAGCTAGAGCTATCAAAATTCAGGTTCACGCCACTGTTGTTCTTTCTAAACATAATTTCAGCTTGAAGTTTCATTTGCTGCTGCTGAAGTTGAAACCTTTGTTGTAGCTGCTGTTGTTGTTGGTGAAGATACTGATATTGCGTCGAAGGCGTTTGCTGGGCAAGTTGAAGAGGGTTTTTCCCATTTGAGATCAGTTCCAGTGATGGATTCCCCAGAGACAAAGAACTCTTAGCAAGTGAGCCCAATTCTTGAACTGGGTTATCATGGTAACTTGATTGGAGAAGATGTAGATTCTTAGGCGAATTATCTGTTATATGGTGAGGATTATCTAAGAGAATTGATTGGTCAAAAGGGGCTGGTAACTTCTTGAGCTTTCTAACTCTTGCATGACCCAAACCAGTATTGAGAAGAGAAACTACTCTTTTGAACCTAAAAACAGCTTCTCCAGTTTCTATCATTAAATTCCTATAGTGAACCTGATCTTGGGGCTTAGACAACAGACTTAGAACTCCGTGGCAGCTCTCAACAGCTGCCCTGTTAGCTTCTTCAACCTCTTCCATGTTACCCAACCAAAAAAAAACTAGTTCCCCAAAACCAAAAAAACCAAACCAAAACAGACCATAAATACCCCAAAGATCTCAAAATTTACTTAAAAAACAAATCTTTAAAACAAAACACAGAGGCCCATAAAGTCAAATTACCATTTTTAGACAAAACAAAGACCACTACCTACAGGGTTCTCCGACAAATTTTTGAGAAATTCAAGCCTCTCGAACACAAAAATTTGGGAAACAAAGATCGGATTGAAGAGGTTGTGTATGAAAATGAAACAACATAGGGATTAAAACACATAGAAGCCGTAGTGGTTGAAGTAAGAAATCAAAGAAAAGTCTGATAAGAAAAAGCAGCAAAAGAACAGACCTTTGTTGGACTTGGAGGTGTGAGTGTCAAACCCTAGATTCTTCAGCTAGCAAAGGCTTGGGTTGAGATAGAAAGGTGTGAAAGAGAAGACTTGGCTTCGGTTGAGAATTCACACCTCCATAAGAATACAAAACACTCTCATTTCTTTAATGCTAACATAATAAATAAACAAAAAATTTCTACAGAGAGAAGAAAAAAGAGAACACCAAGATCGACATCTAAATAAGAATATATATTAATATTTGCTGCAGCAGAGAGAGAGAGAGAGAGAGAGAGGAGAAGAGAAGAGAAGAAATGAATGAAATGAAACTGCCGTCTCTGTCACAGATTTGAGAGTGGGTCCTACCTCAAAGACCTTGGTTATTCCTCTTTTTTCTTTTCAATTTTTGTTTGTTTGCTTTAATTAAAGAAACTCCTGAGTCTCCATTAACAGCAGTTTTTACTCCTTCCACTTCCAGATATTATGCTCCTCAGCCTTCTGCTCTCTGCCTCTTTGTCTTTTACTTGACAGGAGCTAGGCTTGCCTTACTGTACCTTCTATTTTGTTGAGAATATCATAAAATAACAAAATTTTAATTTTTTTATTAGATAAATAAAAAATTAAGATTTAATTAAAAGATCGTACTATATTTTTATTTAAATTTAATACAATGATTAATAAAATCTTATAAATAATAATAATAGTTTTTATCTCTTTTATCGCAGTTCCTCTACCATGATCGTCAAACTCTCCCTTCCTCCGTTGAAACTCTTATGACATATTTGTTGATTCGTCTGAATTATAATATATATTATCCATTTGTTTGTTAATTTTCTTGAACGAAAACTGAACTGAATTGTAGACTTTGATAAAGTTTTTTTTTTTTTTATAGGAAATTAAATCAATTGCTATATTGTGTGGCCATGCTGCGCTAGTAGTTGATCTTGGTATTTGTTATCTTATTGAAGTCTCACGAGACAGAAAAACAAAAAATCCAAGTAATTTTATAGCAAACTCTCCCTTAGACAACGACGCATTAATAAGTTCTTATACTGATGGTGGGTTGTGTGTGTGGAACAGAAGCAGTAGACATTGCAAACGCAGAAGGAAATTACCCCCTTGGGTTGGCAGTCCATCAACTGTTTGTACACTGTCCTTGAACCCGTGATATGTATATATCGGATATTGTTTCGTTGATGCTATCAAATTATCTAACAATCATTCTTTTGATTTCATCGAAGGGGATGAAATTCGATGGCCACGGTCGAGGAGCTACGACGAAGAAGATGAAAACTATTATTTAATTTAGGTTTGACGTAAAAGAGATTTTAATTTGAAATAATTAGATATAAATAATATCTATTATTATTATTTATAAGATTTTATTAATTATTAGATTAGGTATAGATGAAGGGTGGATAATTGATATAAAAAAATTAATTTCTAATATCTTGATACTTTATTAAATATGAGAATAATCCCTTACTTTAATTAATTTTTTAATCTTTTAAATTTATTTTTAGGTTAATGTCCTCTAAAGTAGAAGACACAGAAACGTAAACCGTCTTTACTAATAACTTTACTAATAAGCACGAGAAATAACCTCAATAGTGTAAGCAAGTCAAAGTTGTTGATGGTGTGGAAATAGCAATAAGCAATTAGAGTAGTAGTCCCCCAAAGTCTGACCCCTTGTGAGAGAGGGAGAAAAGAAAAACAATGGGCAAAAGTCCAAATAAAGTCTAAACCAAAGACAAAGATAAGAAGCCAACCCGGAAGCAGCAGCTAACAATAAAAAATTCAAAATCAAAATCAAAGCTACTACTACTACTATTGCTCTGTGCGTTGTTGTTTTACTTTGCTTTCAAGTATTTTCTTCTCTTTTTCCCCTTCATCTCCGCTTGGCTTATCAAAATGTCCGCCAGAGCGTCGTAGGACCCACACCGTTGTTTACTCGTAATAGCCGTTGCGATTACTCGATGCCTCCACGTCTAAATTTTGAGCGCCCTTAAAGCGTGACACGTACCCCAACGTAAATGTTCGTGCTTTTACTTGCCAAGCCAAACGAAACTAAAGTCGGATGCTTGCTATACTACGCCGGGGGGAGGGGACACTGTTGGGTCGGTGATTGACAGGGGGTTCCGGGGCCCCACAGGGCCCCACTGCCGTTGACTTCATTAACATCTAATCGACTCTCTTAATCATTTTCATGTAATTTCTTATTAAGAGTAGAAGATTTCGTATTAAGCCAAAAGTGTAGTATGAGTTAGAGATCTCTAGTTATGAGGGAGGGCCTCCTCTCCTCTCCTCTCCTCTCCTCTCCTCTCCATGCAACTCTTCTTTTCTATTGATTGGATACTCACGAAACACGCCCTTTAGTAAACTTAAATTTATCAAAATGTGTTTCACGTCCATAATTAAATCTACATGCATTGAGTGTTACACGTGTTGGTAATTTTATATGAAAAAGGACTAACTAAAAAATGCTATCGACATGTTTAATTCAACATAAGTGAGCGATAAAAGTAGAATTCCCCAAAAGAAGAAGAAAAGGTGGAGGCATAGATAAAAGCAGGATCTTGTATCATCTGCTACATTGTTACCCATATAAGATTAACGACTCCATTTTAACCAATCCCTTTGTTACCATGAGGGCTATGTATGTGTTCACCTTTTATCTCCACAAAAAAGTTGAATATATTATAAACAAGTGGTTGCTGATATAAATATGTTCAAAGTGCTTTGATTACAACTAATCAAATCTTGATATCTTAAGGAATCCAGGAGCTTTTATAGGTTTGGATTAAGGAACTGGACACTCCTGAAGTGGAGCCGGCCAATAAATGTATTTCTTGGAAAGAAGTCTCCATACAATTAAGAGAATACTGACTGATACTGGGATAAAAGCTTTTTTTTTTCTGGTAGCCCCACCTTGGGTGAACACACATTCGTTCATGAAAAGAAAAGAAACAATTCGCTTTGTCTTAGCTTATACCCACCAAAAACATTCTGTCCATCTGTCCCTCTACTTGCAGAATATTTTCCAGGAACTCTGATTTATTTATTTATTTCTTATCTTGTATTATTCTCGGGGGGAAGGGGAAAAACTAAAAAGGATAGAATTTCACAGCCTTTTGCAACAAATGGACTTTAACTTTTTAGTGGGCTTTACTAAAGCATCCAAAACTTAGAAAAAGTAAGTGCGTTGGGATCTGAGGAGGAGTGAGCAGTAAAAGGGGCTGATTAGACACACATTAGACAGAATATTAGCGTACGGCCATGATTAAATTGAAGGTTTTAAAAATTATTCTCGGTTTTAGGGCTCTTTCACGTTGGGCTTAGGCTAATTTGAAATGAACTTTACCTGAAAGATGTGGAGCAAAACAGCAATGAGCTTGTCTCCAACTGAAATAAAGGGGCAAAAATGATCAGGGTGTGAACTGCATGGCTTCTCTCCTGTTTATAATGAGATAAAAATGCTACAGAAAATGAAACTTGTTAACAAGGTACATGATGTTTTTTTCTCACTTTTCGCGTGAATTTCAAATCAATACTTTAATTGAGAGCGGTGGATAATGGAGTTATGCGTTGGCTTGGGACGTGAATCAAAGGTTTCACCTTTATGAACGTGAATTTTTCGATTGCTTTTACTGAGCTTAGTTTTCCCTTTAGTTTTTCCTCAAAAGGGAATGCTGTTAACTTCATTTTTGTATCCTAAACTGTGCTGGTACTAGGGCTAGATAAAGAAAGTGAAATACATGAATCGGATTGCTTAACCAATTCAAGTATTCAAGTCTCTAAGTACTGAGTAAGAGGAAAAACGTAGTCACATGCTCTTACTAATTATACCTCAACAGAAGCAGGCAAACTCCGTAGTGTAGACAGTGTGGTGAAGCCATACCATAAATTTAAGATCCTACCTTAACCGACATAAGCAGTTCGCTGGAGTCAGATTTCAGAAATAAACAAGAGTCTGAAGAGCTTGGACCCCGAGAGAAGTAGGGGGATTGAGTCTACCCTCTTTCCTTAATCCTTCCTGCTATTAAAGAGGCGTTTATTTTATAATTAATACACTGGACAGCATAGCCATTAAGTTTCCTCCCATTTTAGACGCACAATAATCGTCAAAGATAGTTTATGAGATTGAGGTCCTACTCTCACATTACGAGAATTTCTCTGTTGCACACAGTACAAAAACGAGCATTACGGCTGGATCTCTTGTCTGTACTGTAAAGAAACGTGTGAGGCTAGAGGTGAGAATCATCAGGACCACCGCAGGCCGGCAGAAGCATAAGACTCGTAGAGGTCATCTTCTGATGTTAAACATAAACACAGCATAACAAAGCTCATCCACCAAGCAAGAAAAAGCAGTACTTTTATCACAGCAGTAACGTTTATGTGTGGAAGAAATACTTTTTATTATTTGAGCTTTTCAAATTATTCCAACAAAACCGCCGACAGGTTACCATCTTGCACCACAGAACTTCTGCAATCAGCAAAATAATACACATACAAACATCCTATGCTTATCTGAGTAACCCTGCAGGCTCTTCATAATTACTGATGTTCACACTGATATCACCACGAATATATTCCCTTTTCAGCTTGGAGCACGGATGCTTTTGCAGCTTTGATAAGTTGGGAGAGCTTGATCTGCATTTTGCAGCAAATACAGACTAAGAACCCTATGCTGATACTACAAATAATAAGTGCCCCATAAGTCCACGAAGAGTAAGGGCCACATCCGAAATTAAAACATAGGCAGAAAAAGGATCAGAGGAATAAAGGAAATAGAATATCCTTCGAAACTTGTAGGAAATTCTTTGAAGATCAGAATATTTCAATGAAATGTTTGTTATCACCGAAGTTGCAAAAAATTCTTCAAAATCACCCAAGAGTATGTCAGAGTGTTTCAAGACATATTTGTCAAGCAGCTAACAAAGTCACTGTTTCCTTCCCCTTCCTTTCTTTGATGGTTGAGCTTCCATCTGTTCTTTCCCTGTGACATCGGATATATCCACTACACAAAGAAGAGGTGGAAACACTAATTAGAACAACTTGATCGGATCAAGAACCAAAACTGAATCAAAATAACACAGAACAAAAACAAATTCTCAAAATTAGTCCTAAGGAACATCAGTATGCAGCACTGCTAAATTTCATGCCCTTTTTATCACATTTTGGAACATTTACGTACCATCAGAATCAGAATTATGCAGACATTTCAAAACAAAATTATTCCACTGGTTTCACTTTATTACAATATGCTTAAATACTACAGGATTTTGCAATCACCTATGTGACAATGTCTTCTAAAAAAATAACCAATATAAAAACAGATTTTTGTCCTCAACATAGATACCTAACGCTATTTCCATGGGATGGTAAAAGCACCCAAAGAATGAATAAAAGAAGTTAAGAGAAAGATGATACCATCAGGGCCCCGAGCCATTAAGGCAAAGAATATGTTGTTCAATTTCTCCATCTTTTTAGCATCCTGTGCTTGCTCTGTCTTAAACTTGACACACTGGATAAAAAGAAATAACCGTAAGTACTTAGGATCCTGATGCAGGACAGCAGGGTAATTCAGCTACACAAGTAAAATGTCACCAATTTCTTCATATATACCCCACAAAAAACTGTAAATCTCTGAGTGCACATCCGGCCTACTGCCAATATAAGTCAGTCCAGTTTACTAACATTTGTGGGGAAATAAGCATTTAATGGGCCAATATTCCTCATATAAGCAAGGAGAACTGTCCTCGCATTTTATTATAATAGATGGTCTATCAATGACAAGAAATTTGAAGTCAAAACCTTAGTTATAATCTCATTATAGTAAATGTCCGACATCGTGATGAAGAAATTAAGATATCTAGCCTACAGCATCAACACACAATCATTCAATTACCATCTCACTCTCTTTAAGGGAGCACAGCTAATAAACAATCTCAGTAGTAATTCATCAAAAGAAAAGACAGAGTGAAATCTAGTCCTTGCCTCTTTGTTATCAGTGACCTTGAGAACCAATTTACCATCGCAATGCCGATACTTCATGCAATACCTCGTCTAGGTAACGAATTCATCCAAACATATCAAAAGTACGAAAAAAATTAGTACCAATTGGCATCATCAATTAAGAAAAACAAACATTTCAATAAATACAACTATTTTTACACAAATCGCAAAACAGAGGAAATCCGATCTTGTTATTTTTAAGACTCGGAAGGCAAAAACTGTGAACTCTACTACGCCTATCACGACATCAGTTATCATCTCGAAAGAAGTAAAGCATTAAATAGAGATATTCATTTCCTACTTCTCTCCACATTATTTTTCCGGAAGCCAAACAGAAACCGGATGTGATTTTAAAAAATTAGAAAGAAAAATATGCAGAAAATAACATACAGATTGGGGATCGGCTTTGTACAACTGCACCGATCGCTCAACGAACTCGTCCCACGAAGCTATGTAAACCATATTTGTGCCACGAAGAAATCGAGAGAGCAATTTATCTGAATATCAAAAATCAGCAAAAATAATTGTCACATTTCAGGTGCAGCAGATTTGGGGTTTTAGGGATGGGCATCGCGATTTACTTGCAGTAATGTAAATGTATTCACAGGTCCTTTTGTGAGCCAATAGAAACTCGCCATATCAGCTTCATTAACGGAATCCTCTCAGTGACTGTGGGTCCGACGATACTTTGATTTTCTTACCAACCAATTGAATTGTGTCACGTCAGCATCAGTAGCGGTGCAATTTTCTCCAAACGATAGCAAGAAGAGTCGAGTAGCGGTGCACGGGTAATGCTGATGCGGCGTTGACTTTTTGACCGATTTTTGTCCTTTTCTTCACTCACCCTGCCAGTCGCTATGTTTATATGCTATGATAGATTTTTAATGATATGAACTCGAAAGCGTCTCCAACTGTCTCTCTCCGCGCGCAAGAAAGTCAAAGACGAAGAAAATTCTGTAAATTCGATTTCATAGTAATGGACTTCGCTTCGCTCATCTACGGCCTCTACCATTACTTTCGCAACAACTCCAGAAATTTGCGGGAAGACGAAACGAGAAATGGCACTGGTTACAGAAGAGCCATCAAGTATTCAAGCAACAACAGAAGAAGAGAAGTTTAGTTCTGTTGAAGGAGGAGATTCAAGTTCAACGTCAGTGACAAGCCATGAAGGCAAAGGAACGTGGAAACACGCGGCTTTCCACGTTGCCACAACCATTGCTACACCGGCTGCCTATGCTCCTTTGCCTTTTGCTCTCGCCTCTCTCGGATGGCCCCTCGGTAATTAATTTACTATTTATGTTGGGAGTTCCGTGAAAGTTTGTTATTGTTTCTGATTAATTGAACATCCTTATATATATATAGGTGTAAGTAGTTTGGTGGGTGGAACGCTGGCAACGTGGTATTCGAGTCTACTGATTGCATCGTTATGGAAATGGAATGGGAAGAAGCAGATTACTTATCGGCATCTAGCAGAAAGCATCTTTGGTTGGTGTTGTACTCCAGTTTTTTTATCTTGCAAACTTTTGTGTAAATTGAGATTTGTTTTATTGGTTATTTTGTGTTAGGTTGGTGTTTTAAGTATTTGATGGTCTGCTGGTCTCTACCTAACCTGTCTTTTAATTGAAAATCCTGGCCATGTTTGGTTAGAACTTTAAATTTGTTATTGCTAGACTCTTTAGAGCATGTAATATTATTTTTTTTTCCCTGAATTTACTGCTGGAAAGTTTAAAATTCCACTCCAAAAGAACAAAGGTTATATTTAAAAAGAAGAAGAAGAAAGCAGAGATATTTCTTTGATTCGTTTATTTGTCGACATGATAATTTTCTGAGCCAAAACAAAAAAAAGTTCATCATCTCATAGTTTTCGTGGTACAAAATAAAAACCAAGTAATTCATCGGTTTAAGATGTCCCTCTCCTTTTGATTTTGAGAAAATATGCAATCCTATATTAAATAAAATATTCTATTGATGCTCCAACTTTCTTCTTTGACCTAGGAAACATTTAACTTTAGGTTATTTTTGCTTTTTTTTTTTTTAAATTGTGGAGTTCATGTTGTAGATGGTCTTTATATTAAAATCTCTGCTGCTTGTATTTGAGAAGATGAAAATAGTACTTTCTAGAACAGAATACTAGCCTTATCTGAGCTAGAGTGAACAGCTGCCTTAACAACAAATTCAGTACTTCAGTGATGAACTTTAATAACACAAAATTTCTGTGCTTTTGTATGCTATGCAGCATGCTAGACTGTAACGTTATTTTCTGATTCTTGAAGGATTCTGGGGTTACTGGTCTATTGCATGTTTTCAGCAGGTAGCTTCTTTAGGCAATAACATTGCCATTCAAATTGCTGCTGGGAGCAGCCTTAAGGTTAGCCAATCTGACAACATATGCATTGTTGATGGGAACAATAGTATGTGCCATTTCTTTATTTTAGTCATTGATCGAGTTTCTTTCCCTTTTTCTTCTATCTTTCTGGGGGATGGGTTGTTACTTTGCATACTTTGCAGGCTATTTACAAATACTACCACAGGGATAGCACCCTAACCTTACAGCATTTCATTATTATCTTTGGAGTCTTTGAACTTTTCCTCTCTCAACTCCCTAATATCCACTCGTTAAGATGGGTTAACGCATTGTGCACCCTCAGCACAATTGGTTTTGCTGGTACAACCATCGGTGTGACAATATTTAATGGTAGGCCTGGAATTTACTTACAACTTTTTTCTGTTTATGGATTTATAAGTTGTGTCGGTTTCTAAACTTGACAGATAATCTCTCCTACTATAACATGTCCTTGTAGGGAGAAAGATAGATAGAGAATCAATTACAGTTTGAATGGAAGCTCCACTTCAAAGACATTTAAAGCATTCAATGCTCTTGGAGCAATTGCCTTCTCATTTGGAGATGCAATGCTTCCAGAAATACAGGTTTACCAACTTACGTTCAACCTATCTAGTTGCAGTTGAATAATTGATCCTCATTGTCTTGCTTTCATTGTTTTTATTTTTTATTTTTTATCGACTTTCTGTAGTCAAGGTGCTCGGAATCTCTTGTCTACCGAGTCAAGAATCCCATATTAATTTCAATAGTCATTAAATAATTATTCTCTTGCCAGAATACTGTGAGGGAGCCTGCGAAAAAGAATATGTATAAAGGTGTATCAGCGGCGTACAGTGTAATTGTCTGCACTTACTGGCAGTTGGCCTTCTGGGGATACTGGGCATTTGGGTCAGAAGTTCAGCCTTATATCTTGGCTTCTCTAACTATTCCAGAGTGGACGATTGTCATGGCAAATCTCTTCGCTGTGATTCAAATATCAGGATGCTATCAGGTATTATTCTTATGGTTGAGTAATATATTCTACAAGGCCTGGAAGTATATGTGTTTGCATAATGAACCATGAGTATTTTTAAAATATACAGCATGCTTGTAAATGTCAACGGACCTGTATATGCTCTTATTCATCCTTCTTTGCCCCTTTAGAACATTGTAACATTTTTCAGCTTCCACTGAGGCAATGCCAGGTAGCATTCTGAGGATCGTATTTTTATGCTAGCATTGTTACACGTCAAGTCCAACTTTGAATGATTTTTACTCCCCTATCTAGTTCTTGAATTTTCTAACAATGAGTGAGATTCTTTGTTTCAGATATATTGCCGGCCAACATATGCTTACTTTGAAGAGAGAATGCTGTCCGACAAGACCTTTAGCCACTACCCCTTAAGAAATTGCTTCATCCGTCTTATTTATACCTCCATTTACATTGTTGTTATTACCTTAGTTGCTGCAGCCATGCCTTTTTTTGGGGATTTTGTTTCCATCTGTGGTGCCATCGGGTTCACACCCTTGGACTTCGTTTTCCCTGCTATAGCATACATGAAAGCTGGAAGAATGCCTCAACACAGAAAACTCCGACACTCCATACAGCTACTTAACTGCATCATAGCTCTTTGGTTCTCTGTTGTTGCACTATTGGGTTGCACTGGCGCCGTAAGATTTATCATAGAAGATATCAAGACTTACGAGTTCTTTCATGACATGTAGGGGTTGAGATTTTATTCATTTGAACAAGAAGTTGAAGTCTAAAATTGTTTGTTATGATCGTACTTGACAATGTCAACAATGGTCGATCATTGATCATCACCCCTAATTGTGACTTTATGATTTCATAATCACAGCCTGTTTCTTACTTTAACCTTACGATCAGAAATATCTATGGCTTCTACCAAACAAATATGTTTATTCCATATTATAAGCCAAATCCCATCCAAAAATATAATTTAACTTTTAATATATTTCGTTGTCCGTCACAAATAACAATTTCTTCCTTTTAATACTTTGAAAAAGAGAAAAAACATAAAAAATTAAAAATAATAATTAATTAATTAAATTTTATAAACTTTAAGTGGGGATTCACATATGATTTTTAATATAGAAGAGATCTTAACAAGTCTGATCACTATCTATAAAATGATTGAACAACGGATTGATCATCCATTCAAACATGTTTTAAAATTTTTATTTGAAGTATTAAGTTATTAAGTATTAGATAGTTGTTGAATTATATTATTTAAAAAAATTAGAGGTAAATTTAGTATTTAAAATTCCACCTAATTAAGTAACTAAATTTTTCAAAATATTATTTCTTTCTTAAAATAATCCTCAAAAACTTGATTATTGATGACATTTTTCCCATTCATATCCAAATGGTAAAACGGTGTCGTTGCAAGTATGAAATCATTTTCGAAGCCGAGTATCAAATGACACAAAATTCAGTGCAGATCTTAATATTAGGGTTTCAATATACTTCTCTTCACCTCTCAAATCCCCCAATTCACTGAATTCTCCAACAAATGTCTTCACAATCCCCATTTAACTACGGTTCCCTTCCCTCCACCTCCGCCTCCTCCCCAACTCCCACCCCTACTACGTTCCTCACACGCGCCAGAGCCACCACCCAGTCCGTCTACTCCACTCGCCGCCCATGGCCGCAACTCTTCGACCTCCACGCCTTCTCGCGCCCCTACTCCCTCGGCGAAGCCACCATCCGTATCAAGCGCAACCTTTCCTACTTCCGTGTTAATTACGCGATGATCGTTCTCGTCATCCTCTTCCTCAGTCTCTTGTGGCACCCTGTTTCAATGATCGTGTTTTTGGTCGTCTTCGTCGCCTGGTTCTTTCTCTACTTCTTCCGTGACGAGCCGTTAGTGATTTTTAACCGTCAAGTTGATGATCGTGTGGTTTTGGGAATCCTCGGCGTCGTCACGGTCGTTGCCTTGGTTTTAACGGACGTTTGGCTGAACGTGTTGGTTTCGCTCTTGATTGGGGCGTTCTTGGTGGCTCTGCACGCAGCATTCAGAGGAACCGAGGATTTGTATTATGACGAAGCCGACGTTGCGGATAATGGGTTGTTTTCCGTTGTGGGAAGCCCCACCGGTGGCGGCTACAGCCGCATTTAGCTCAGTTTTGTAATGATTTCGTTGTGGTTAGTTAGCATTTTTCAACTATTCATTTTTCCAACTTTTTATTTATTTATTTGGTCATATTAAAAATAGTTTTGATAAAATGTTAATATTCGATACTATAGGTTTGTCTTCATCAATGAAGAAGGATAGATAGTTAGATGTTCTAGTTATCAAATGTGGAGTTCTTATGCTGTCGAATATGGTTGTATTTGGAGTGAGGCAATTACTTTGTTTAAATTTTGATGCGAAATTTCTTACCATATTGTTTATGTATATGTATCTGTTTGTTCATGATTTACTCAGCAGAAATTTTTAATAAAATTTGCTACTCAACGCAAGTCTATGATTCTTTTATCCTTTTTCTTGTTTCTTGTTTTAATTTGCAATTTTGTTTATATTCCCTGATTTATTATTCATTAAGCTGCCTCTTAGCATCGTACATTTAACTCTTTAATTCCAAGTCTATTAGTATCTGTAGGTGAAGCTAAACTATGTCGTTGTTACTAAATGTAGTGTTATTGGAGTTTATGGCTATGCGGTTTGGGACATGTCTGGCTCCAATTCACCTCTTTTAATCTAAAATTAGAAGGTCCAGATGCTTTGAAGCTCATTTGTTCACATCTCATGTGGCGCTCAAGCAACAATCTTCTGTAGTGTAGGGGCAGCGAACGAACACTCAAAGTGGATGCCAATTGGAAAGTATTATAATACAAAAGGCCTGTGTGCGTTTGCCCCATTTGAAATTAGAAAAGAAGTGTCATGTGAAAAGCAAGAATTATTGCTGTCATAGTCAATGCAATGGCAGTGGCTTTAAGTCCTCCTTGAAGACTTTACCATTAAAAGCTGATATCCACATGGAATCCCTTCTAGAATGCTTTTCTGATAGTACCATGTTATCATGCTTTTTTGTGTATAATTGTGAGTTACTTTCTGATAACTTTGTTTAGAAATTGACAGTTCTTCAATTTTTAGTGTATAATGTAAGGGGAGCAACTAAGTTTCTGGATGATGAGGGCTTTATTTCGTTTTGAATAATATCTAGTTGCTATATCTGCTAATCTAGGTTTGAGAGTATGCTCATTCCTAGATGAATGACCATGTAGTATAGTTCAGCAGACCTCATCCTCTGTTTGATATAGCAAAAAAAATGCTAGACATAAAATGAAAGTAGGCCATTGAGCATGTTGCAACTAACAATATGCTGGGGATGTTGGTTTGGATACACATGTAAGATAGATTAACATATTACTAAATGGGATTGAGACTTTTGTGCCATATTTACAGGCCACTGGAATTCCGATTGATTGTTCTATGACACGCATCATGACTTATGACATATGGACTGGCGTGGCATGTTTTTACTAACCCTACATGTGATACCAACATTTTCAACTCTTACAGATTTCTTGGGAGTTCAATATTGTTTGATGTGTGGTTGGTCCCTGATGGAATTACAAGTTGACAAGCAGTTTAGCTGTCTAATGTATCAGTATGAATAGACTTTGCCATTGTAATGTGGGGTACCAGCATGATTGATGAAGAAAGACTCTTACACTTTGCTTGGTTGGATGAAAGGGAAAGGCGTGGGAAGAAAAAGAGAAAGGAAACAGTAATCATCCTTTTTAGTCCATCTGGTTGAGAGGATGCTTTTTTGCGAAGAGAGTTGTTGCTTTCCACAATGTGGTTTGCATTTAGAAGGGAAGACGAGAGAAATTTTTTTTTTTTTTGTGTTAATTTGACCATAATATTCTGATGTGTTTATTTATACTTGTAAATTTTCTGTAGTGAACGATAAAATGTGCAACTTATTTCTCTGCTCTTAATGACGTTAATACATTAACATCGTATCTCTGCTAGGGGATAAAACCTCCACCTAGAAATTTTGTCAAGACGATAAAAATGTGCATTAGATAATTTAATCAAACACCTAGAATTGTTTTTATAAGAATAAGTCATGAACTCACTAGCAACTTGACTGTTGTGAGTTTCTCAAAATTCGTTTGTTGAAGCAACCACTAGCAACGCAACTTCACGAAATAAAAGGTGTCAGAATTATATATCACAAATAAGTGAGAGGCGCTTTAAGTAGTAGATCTATAATTCTCTTTCGTTGCTGCAGTCTGTAACATGGTGACTGCAATTATTGTAAAGGACCTAGTCATGGAACAATTCTCCTAATATACAAGCTGGATCACAAGGCCGCGTTGTATCACTAAATGAGATAACAAAGAATAATAATATAAGATTATCGAAGATGTTGAGGGCATAATGAAGGGCAGACATTATTGAAGGTCCTGGACCTTTCGTGCATATGTGAGCACCATCACGAAATCTTTTGCAGAAGAACCAATCCTTGCTGGTACTCTTTCTGTTGTTGATGTTGTTTGCAGCCATGAATCAACTAAATGATATAGTTGCAAATTGGGAATCACTGATTGTCCCATACATTTGATCTCAACCTGCATAAATATTAAACATAATTCACCTTCATTTCAGCAACATTGTTCGACAAAAACAAAAGGCAGGCAAATGATGTGTTCATTTAAACTCCCCTTGATAACAAGATATATAAAAATATTTAACAACCCTTTTCAGTTTCAACACGAGACATCAAAAGATTATGAGACATCTTAATTTTGTAAAAGCTTGATCCATGAAATGAGTATCTAATAAGAGGTTAATCTTCTTCAAGATTTCAGTTCAGTTGTTTAAAAGACAAATCACAGTTTACTAAGGGCTGTTCTAGAATTTGTTTGAGTGGCTTTTCTAATTGTTAGGATTTACCTGCATTCTTTCCGTACAAAAAGGGTTGTATGTACATGTAATATGGTTGCCTTCTTAGTTCTCCGAACATTAAGGTAATTATTTTGTTATTTTGAATCAAGTAATAGTTTTATACAAATAATTGAAACCAGAAAATGTAAGTTTGAACTTTGGCAGTTCAAAAAATTGAAAGGATAAATGACAAAGAAACCTCCCACAACAAACAAATGAAAAGAAAAGAAGAGGTATTATTTGGACGACTGCACCTTTTCAATTTTACGTATTTTCAAGACATTGTTACATGTAAATGAGATCAATACATCTCTATGACATGTTTACTCTTAAGGCTCATGGGAAATATCGAAATCATTCCTGTTAATTTTTTTGCTGATTAAGAATTATCATTACTGAAACCTCATGCAAAGATTCCCTCACCTCAGATTCACTAGTGAGATCTAGTTTCTTCATCAAGTACTTTTGGATAAAGGAAACAGGTACTTGTCCATCCCTGTCATAGAATAGAAGAAAACAAGATACATAAAAATTTCCAGACATCAGAGTATTATCTCCACAAATAAAATAAAATAAAATAAAATGAAACAAGGAAATTCTTTCAGTTACCAACACTTTGACAAAGAAAAGTTGCCGAAAAAAATGATGTAATATGTGTCAAACAACCGCAGTTTATTCTAACAAAATTAATTCAGAAAGTCATTAATACACTGTTAAAATATCCATGAGGAGCAATCAAAGTTGAAACGCTTGATACAGAAGATTCGGCTAGTGATAATAGACCACATCATTCAAAGATTAATGTTGCCAAATTAAGAGTCCTAATGTTGGAAGAGAGGAAAATTGGGGTTATAGATTCTCAACAATTACACAAAAGACATGCACTTAACTGTCTTAAAATAAATCAGAATAGCATAGTAATACAGGGGACGAGTTACAAAGTAACTTCTTTAGGCATTGAAGTTAGAATGATCAATTATTGTTAGTATGTGACTGTAGCAATGCCATTCTCATCTACCAGGATTTATAATGACATCCAAAGATTAATACTCAACAGTTAAATTAATACTGTAGAAACTTTCTCAAAAGAAATTGCAGAAAAAAAAAAAAAAATCATCACATGTCACCAATTTCAAATAATCTCCTCTACTTATATTTAACTACCTAAACTGTGCTTGATAATAAAGAAGGATTCTAAATTGACCAGAGACTGGAAATATGAAGTTCATTCAACCAAGCCAGGATAAGAACAAGATAGGAGTAATAAGATAAGACTATGGCACCTAGAAGCATGCATCAAAGCAAAGAGAAACTCACGGTATTCGTAAGTATTTAACAGGAAGTTGTGGCAAGGGTGAACCTCCTCCCCTGGTAGCATTAAATAAGTCAGCAAATGATTAGATGTCAAAGAAATGTGAACCATATTTAATATCCAATTATCAAGTTTCAAAGCTGAATTGATTCTCACTTCTCTTCTGAAGCTACTAGAGAAAACCAAATTGGACCACTTCTTCTTTCACGCTTTGCACCAGTGGCTTCTAACACAGCTTGGGGTGAAATATTTGAATCCCCAAAACCAGCTGCCGATTTTCGTCGAATTCTTCTCAACTTTTTAGGATTTACTGCTTCTGAAGACATAGGGTCAGCACACTTGGTTTTATCCTCAGCCCTAGATTTGCATTTGTCTTCCTTATTTTTAGTTTTATGCAACTGAGCTTCATCATCAGGAACATTTGCAGGTTCTAACTTAGCATCAGATCCTTGCAAATTAGACTTGAAGGACCTGGTTCTACTTGCAACTTCCACCAAAAAGTTTAATGGTTTCCAGAGATCCGATTTTGCATCGCATTGTCCAGCGACATTCTCTTTTTCTTTATTAGGTACAGATTGGCTAAGATGAGCAGAGGAAGAACTCTGCACCAGTTAAATATGTGAGCATGAAACATATTACTAAGTTGAAGCAAACCGCACAAGTACATAACCATATTGCAGGTTACAAGAATCACAATCACTGAAAGCACAAATAAAACCTGTTGTGTTCTTTACCTGCCTTATATTCTGAGACAACTTATTTAGTGTTTCGGGTGAGCTTGCCCCATCCTGATGATCTTCCAGGGGTTCTTCCTCTTTTTTAAGGGGTCTCTCTATGGAAAGACTTGAACCTCGTAAAGCAGCAGCCTTTCTTGTTGCAGCATTTGTTCTTCTCCTGGTCATAGTGGTCTGTGCTGATACTCTGGGTGCGCTGACCACCAATGATGAGAGTGACCTTTCCTTTCTTCTAACTGGTAATGTTGCTGACATCACAGCTTCAGGTGCCTTCACCTTTCTTCTTTTGAGAGGAAAGATCTTGGCCCTCACATCTTGCAAATTGTGGTCTGGCCTGAATCATCAATGCGGAAGGACTTCTCAACAAAAACTTAATTTTAATCAAATGTGTGATTAATCAACACAATTCAGGTGTATGCATGCTCAATAACCAGAACTTTATTGTTGCCTCAGAAAGGTACATAGATTTAAGAATTTCTGAGAGGACCAAATGCAGTTTAAGGTAGCGGGCATCTGTCATGCAGCTTAGAAACCCCTTCCCCCTCTCCCATCACACGTACACAAAGGCTCATGTGCAAATGCATCCAGAGGATTATATAAAGGAAACTTAACATCGACAACAGTATAAATTGAAGCAAATCAATAGTGAACAACCTTGATATATGGACACTTAACATACATACAGCACAATCCAAACAGGATAATGAGTGAAATCAAAATCAATAATCAGCCATTTCTCTCCACTCAGAAATTAGTAAATCATTTTCTGTGACAGCATTATTAGCCAACAAAAACACAAAGCTGGAAAATTTTCAAAACAGTGTAGAATATCAATGAGAGGCAATTGCTTTTGCATGTTAGCAAGGTTCATGTTATACATGAAGCAACTGAATACTATGCTAGAATGTGCATGTGTAAGAAAGAGAGAGAGAGAGAGAGCGACTGGAGGCAACCTATCGCGTCAGAAGAAGGATTCTACCTCAATTTCTCCAGAGGAACACAACCGAGATGAATATCGCACACTGGACAGCATTCTAATTCTTCATCTGAAATTTTTGTATATATGCACTTTCTGCAAACTACAAATATCTCCAAACGTTAAATCAATTAGAAATTTTTAATTGGTCCAGTAGCTTAAAGGTTATCGTGAGAAAAATTATGCACGTCAAATGCACAGCAGATATCTATTCACGGCAAAGGGTTGCCAAAATTATGCAACCAAAAACACAGACCACAGTTTAGTTATTGTTCTATTCGTAAATATTTAGTCGCATTAAACACAAATAATCCAAAGTAAGAAAATTTTGACTGCAATCATCACTCATTTAACTAAAGCTCTCAAAGCTCAACTTTCGACCAAAAATTGAGACTTTCGAAGTTAACGAACAAAATCATCGTATTTCATAAGTTTAAATCACAACTACTATGCAAAATTAATAGAGGTCTCGAATTCCCGGATACTTTGCTTCCAAAGCTGAGATTGATTTACTGCCAGCCCACCATTTGAATTCACCTTCTTAAACCATATCAATACAGCATATTGAAAACGAGTCAAAATAACTTGAGCCCAGATCGTAAGATCAGATGCAAAACGGCAGTAATACACACCAAGATAACCAAAATCTAGAGAATTTAACAACACAACATATAATCCGAAACTAACCAGTCTAGAAGCACAAAGAAATTGAAGGAGAAGCAAAGTGGAAAGACTTACACGTATGGAGACACTCAGATATGGTGGTGGCATCTCTCAAGAGCTTGTTACACAACGGACAAGTCATGCATGCTGCAATCGTCTCTCTCTTCACTTTCACCACCAGATTGTTCGCCATGTCTCTCCACACACGTATTCACTCACTGCATGCTCACCAATACACATTACCACGTTACGAAATACACAAAATAAGCTCCCGCAAATTTTACGTTCAAAGACATATACATATAGATACATACAAGCCCCCCATATTCGCCTGCATTAAACTCACAACAAACCACCGCAATACCCACAAAGAAAGCAACAACGATAAGAGCAAAGAACTAATGCAGCTATCCCATGAAGAACATAAAGAGATGCGTGCGCACAGCAAATATTAAATAATAAAGAGCGACCTGAGTCGTGGGTCGTGCTGGTGATGATCTGGAAAGAAGAAGAGGAGCGAGTTTGTGATGGTGTGAAGCAGTGAGGGGATTAGATTGCTGAGAATTGACGTGGGATTTTGGTTGATTTGAACAAAAGCAAGTTATGGAGGATCTGAATCAAGAGAGATAGAAGGAGGGAGTGGGAGGGAGAGAGAGAAAGAAAGAGGTTCGTCGAAAGAGAAAAGCATGAAGCAAGAGTTTCTTTGTTTTTATATGTGTGTTACTGATGCTTCAAATTTATATATTATTATTATTATTATTATTATTTGTATTTCTCGTTGAAAAATTAAAAATATTAATATTAATTAAAGACAAGTTCAACAGCTCAAGTAGAGTTGGGGAGGCCAGGTGAGGATATAATGCGCTGCGTATGCACTCCCCATTAAGCTGCGCACAGGGTGCCGTGCCTGTGACGGCGCGTTTTGCGGTGTTCGGTATCAATGTATGTATAAGTGCATGCTAGCAAGTAGCTGTAGTTAGGAATACTGTAATAGTAACACTTCAAAAGCATAATTATTTCTTTTTATTTTTTTAATATTTTGTAAATTAAATAAATAAAAAATAATATTCACGATTATTAATTTTCCGAATTTAATTAAAATCTAATTGGATAAAAATTGTTTTTTCCATTCTAAGATTAGATTTATTGGGTTGTTTTTCTTTTAAAAAAAAAAAGAATTATATATTTCACCCATTAAAGGCACGAGTGTCAGCAAGATTGAATAGTTAATTATGGCATGGGTCATGTTCATCTTCAAGAACATTGGTGGTCGGTGAAATTTGACTTCATGCTTAGTATCTTTCAAAGAGTTGAATTTGTTATGGTCTTAAGGCATTAATTAATAAGCTTAACTAAATAAAAAGTTGTTATATTTCCGAATAATGAGCACGATAAGTTACATGTGGCAGGGAGCAAAAGCGAGAACCTGAAATGGGAAACAAAGAAATGATTATGAATGAAAGCAAAGCAATTAAATAAAAGAGAAGGCAATTTTATTTATTTTTTATTTTTATTTCCTTCAACAATTCTTCCATTTGAAGAAAGAAAACCATTGAGACAAAGTGAAGGGAGGTTAGAGCGTACAATTACTTACTTCCTTGCACTTTTTTACAAAAGGGTTTTTGGATCCTTGTAAAATGGTAAGCTTTTCCTCTCTCCCAAGTTCCACATTCTCAATTTTAAACAGCAGTAAGGTTTCACATTCAGTGTACAAATTGCATATGTTGTCTTTTCGTACCCATTATATCGATCAATCAATCACTAACGTTGTCATCAACTTGCCAAAGAGATGTTCCCCATTTGCCAAAGAAACTCTCATACATAATGAAAAGTCTTGCTAAAGAGACCCCTCCCATTTGCCAAAGCAACTCTTATATATGATGAAAAGTGTATAATTATCTATTTTTGTTGTTTCGAAGATTTGATACTAAATCTTGAGACAAAGTAATATGAGTAGATTTTAACTTCGAGAGATGATTTCCATGATGCCTTGCTTTTCCACAATCAGCTTCACTTTCTATTTTCAAACCTAACCAAGACTTGGATAATGCTATGTAGATGGATTTCACGTTATAGTTGTGAACTCAACGTGTAGTAAGAATGTCAGTACTAAGCAAAGCTACCTGAGAGAATAGCAATTGGCAAATTACTCGTTGAATGATGAGACACTAAATATTGCTATATTATATCATTCTATTCACACTGCGCCTGTCTGAAAAACGTTGTGCTAATGCGGCAAGTCAAAAAGGTCTATCAAACTTTCTTTTGCCAGGTGGCCAGTTGAAGATTGGCAATGGGATACTGATTTGGATGTTATTTTTATCACTTTCATAAAGAAAACTGTTCCCAAACTCAAAAAGTAAACAACACAACCCCTTGCCTCTCGTATACCTAAATTAATTGGTTATTCATCGTAAAACATTTAGGATACTTTGATGTGACAACAACATTTTTTACAAGATGTACATGATTTTGTTTTAAAAAATAGTTTTAATTGTTTCAATAACAAGATTTAAAAGTAAAATGAAAAAGAAAATCAATTAAACATGGGAAAATGTTTTCATAAAATAAAATAAAATAAAAAATGCATCCAAATAAAACAAAGAACCATCTTGCAGCATCCTTATCTAGGGCCAACCAAGCCATTGGAGAAACCCCATATGCAATCATTTGGATCAAAATGAAACGCGCTTCTTCAGGAGGAGGAAGATATAATAAATGGTGAAATTGGATAGGAGCAATTGATGGAGGCGTGCTATAGACAGACAGAGTGAGTGAAACAAGACTACTTCAGAAAAACAAAAATAAGCGGGCCCAGCATTCCACCATATTTAACATTCTTATCATAAAACGCTGTCGTGTAGGATACATCATAAACTAAACCTCTCAATACACAACAACTAATTATATTTCTTGCATTTAGTTGTACCTAAGGGCTGAGACAAGTCACCTACCCTCAGCCGCAGAGGTATTCCAACATAATGATATCCACCAACTTTTTGTTGCAATCTCGATGACTAATCACATGAGGATTTCTGGACCCATCAACCAATGTTATCTACAAGGTATGATCATAATCATCAATGCAGCATATAAGATAGTTACCTCATATTGGGCATTTTTAACTCATAATCAGGTTGCATAAATTTCTTCCCCAGAGCCTCCCAAGTAATTCCAAACACATTTTAGACATATCAAGAACTAACAAGACCTTTGTGCCGAGCATAGAAGATTATTATTGAGAAAAGGGATGCACAAACTATACCCGTGATGATCACCACCTAAAGTTCAAAAATTTCAGAGAACATTAAAATATAAAATATCAAAATTAAAACCATTAGTTATTTTATCAAGACCTTGGCAAAATGCCTTAGTTAAGATTTTGAGGTACTATTTTCTTTTGATGACGAGATGTACTATACATACCCATTTAAATACATATCCATGGTCAGTCTTCCACGTATACGGTATGTTCATGCCAAATATTGCAGCCACCAAAGAATATACAGACAAGCAAACAGTCCCAGAACTTAGGAAAAGCTCTAACTGACACATCACAAATATCCATCACTATGATGCAAATAAAATACTCTGTCCAAAGAACATGTCTAAGAAAATTCTAGCAAAAGCTCGAAAGTAAAGGATTGAAGACACATTAGAAAGATGAGAAGAGGTAATGAACATGAACAGCAAACGATTTATTCAGAGTCAAAAGACATCACCTGAATTAGCTGATTTCGATGATTATCAAGCTGCAACAAGAAATAAATTAGATATTAAAACACTTATTTTGCATCCAAATAGGATAAGGATCTTAAACGGGAATGGAACCATGTATACTGTGAACCAAATAATGGTCGAATTAGTAGAATCCAGTCCTCAAATTATCAAAAGCCATTATAGAAATATTATGACTCATTTCATCAAAATCGTTGTGCCAATTTTTCTGACTCACCTGAATATTTATATAATCCTCTGTGTCATCTATGTATTCACGCAACTGGTAAGAAAAGAATAATTAGGATGAACATCAGTAATTGGACATGATACGGCAACAAAATATACTAGAATTCTTGTCCAGAAACCCATCTTGATAATATTCCAGATAATCCTGAGCATAACTCCCCTTCTTCCTCAGTTACTTGCTAAGCTAATAATAAGAAGAGAAGTTCACCTGTTGTGCTTACCGTGGCCAATTTGTTCAATGTGCCATCAATTTGCATAAAGTAAGCCTGCAAAAGCAATCCAGCACCCCCACTCAGATTTGAGTTAGTTAAACAAGTCCTATGACAATTGGATCAAGTTTATAACCTCAAGTAGCATTTCAAGTTCCTCCACATCATTCTCCTCATGAGTTGCTGCACTTGCTCTACTTGCTCTGGATATTTTTGAACCTATAGTGGGAGAGTTAGGAAACCAATTGGGAACACCAGAACCACTGCCAGGTGAAGATGCCACAGCCAACTTCCTTGATAAGTAAAGGTCTGCCATATCATCATCATCATCTAGAAGTTGTTCAAGTTCATCCCTAACCTGGGAAGAACAATTTTTTGAAAGATTAATTCCAAATTAGGGTGAAGTTTTTCATTTCATTTACAGTCCTCCCTCGCTTTAACCTGTTGGATTTAAACAGTATGTTTTCCATATGCAAAGCAGAAAAGACAAATTTAGAAACCAGAAGAAGAATATAATTGGATTTATTTCCAGGCTTGCACTCTGGTAGTGTTTGATGTATCAGGTCTAAGTCGCTCATCCTATAATTCAACACATCGCATCTCATTTCCTTTTGTTTCTTTTATCTAAAACCAGAATATTATTCCTAATCTATGTCTATGTTCTGCTGTCACCAGGGCACTTATATATTTCATCTTCCAGAGAGAAGTGTGAGAGGAAGAGAACATAGGAGAAAATGGAATTTGGTTGATCTTCCAAGGGAAACTGCCCACAATGAAATGGCCTACGGGCTTCATCAAACTGACCAATTGGACTCATTTGTAACTGATTGAAGAAAATAATGGAACCTATCCTCTGTTCCACTCCAATTAGCTCCCCTCCCCTGTTTTCCTTTTTTTTTTTTTGGTTAGTTTTTGTACCTCCTTTTAACCTATTTTATCTTCAGTTATTTGTTGTAGAATTGAACATCTGTTAACAGCTCCATAATTGCAGAAATGCTCAAGACTAATTGAGTTAACGGTAAGTGTAAATATCATTTCTCAGCATAATCCCATAAAGTGGGTGGTGGTTGACAAGAGGATTTTCAACCAAACTTATATAGAGAAACATGAAACTAGACAAACATAAGATTAGGATAACCGAAAACGGAAACCCTCAAGAAATGTGTAGCATATCCACAGGCAATAAATTTTCATTTACAATTAAACATGTTCACTTTCTTTAGAAATTGACACAATTAGGTTAAACGTTCTAAAAATTAAAAGGCAGTTAATTTAAGCTACGCAAGAGAAGCCTAGAATAGTCATCTATATACCAAAACCATTCTATTGTAGTCATTGGCTAACCTCTTAAAGCAAAGAATATGATGTTATATAATCAAAAAGATACTTAGCCAATGGTGAAAGAAAGGAATTTAGTCCCTGAAAGAAATGAGGAACTCACACAAATCTATAGATACCAAATTCCCTGCAAATATAAAGAATTAACCATACCTTTTGAACCCGATTGGTCAATCTTGTCATTGCGCTTTTCAACTTCCGCACACGGTCCAAATTACGACTGCTAATCTAGATGATATTGTAATGGAATCTCTTAGTAAATAGAGAACAGGAATGCTACCTAAGCCCTAGAACAATGGAGAACATTAAGCGTTGAAGGTAATTTAAAACAGCCCAGATTGACAACTAATTAATAACTACGTAAGACCAGCAAGCAACTTAATGTTTCAATTAGTTTGCTAAAGCTAGCGTTGTATTATCATATACTTATGCAATCAACAGTACACATTCAGTCAATCCAAGTATTGGGACTAAAGCAAGCATGGCAGGTTTACCTTGGAGGTCAATTCATCTAGAGCAGGATAAGTATCAGTCTCCAGTTCTCTGGTACGCGCATCAAGAAAACTACAAATGGCTTCTAGGGCAACTTCTAATGCACGAAATTCAAATGGAAATTCTACATTGAACAAGAAGAAACTCCAACTTCATTCTTGGCACCTCGGACTATGAAACCGAAGCAAAAAATAAATAAAACAAATCATTGAGTGAGCTGTGTTACCATTTTCTTCACCAGTCTCATAATCATTTGTCATCTCAGGACGCTCTTCTTCTTCTCCTCCTCGGCCTTGGTTTGTCGGATTTGCTGGCGCCAGTCGTCTTTGAAGCTGCTCTACAATTGGAATCACACTGTCATCCAGTGGATCTCTAAGCAGTACCTATACATCCAAAACAAAACAGATCCTCTTTAGTTTTAAAAACTGAATTGAATTGGCAAAAATTTAGAACTGCAAGTTCAGCAACAGTACCTCCTCTGCTGTAATGATTGCTTTAATATGCTGAAAACAAAAACAAAATTAACCGACCAATAGAATTTGGAAAGAAAAGTACGAAAACACACAGTTAAATACGAAAGCGAAAATTTTATTTACTTGTTACCTCCAAATTTAGAACGATAACTTTTTCTCTACCAAGAATGGTAGAAGGATAGGAAAGCATAGGATCGAGAATCCGAAGATCTCTCGCGTGAATCTGAACTCGACGCATGATAACGTACTTGTCAACATCAAGTACAGTGCTGTGTCCTTTGTTGTCGAGCAGAATCCAGCTCCTGGAAACGGTAGTCTTCTTCTTTAACACCGTTTGATCCACTGCTGGGACGACAAAGCCGCCCCGACCCATTTTTCGAAGCAAGCAATATTCAATGAACTTAGTAAAGAGTAAAGAGGAGGAAAAGTTGTGTCTGCATTAACCACAACGATGAGCAAGTGTTAGTATGTGAATAATAGTTGGTGGATTTATGCGAGTAACATTTGAAGAGGAGAGAGAGAAAGAGGGAGAGACGGGCGTGGAGGATTCTGGTAAAGCGTTATGTAATAGGGAGATATTTGCATGGGCGCAAGTGGCAGGTACTGGAGTGTTGCAATGTAAGTTAAAAAATGGAGGGGGCCTTGGAGGCACCGGGTAAGGATTCTGAACCGATAAACTTTTTGAGTTCCGATGTTTGGCGCGTGTTTTCACCATTGGCGCTTCCTGTTTTTCTTTTAAGGAAGAGTTTTAAGCTTATACAAAGACCAGTGAGGTCTGAGGTGAGTGTATAAGAAATTGAGTGGATGGTAGTCTGCACGAATGCCAAGGGCGCGTGAAGAAGCTTAAAACTCAAATGTAATGCGCAGTTTTACAATCAAAATATAACGTAAAGACTGGACGAGTGGGCACGTGAGTGGTGAGTCATCTTTTAATAATTAGGTTCTTCCATCTCTTAGCAATCTCATGAATTTCCACGGATCAATAGCAATCAAGTTGAAATGTCGTTACATGCATACCATAAAGTGATCAACATAAATGAAGTAAGGGTGTATCAGCTTAGAATGTTATATGTCTAGTTAAGGAGGTTGTTAGACTACAGATAATCTTCAATTTAATCCAAAAATTGTTACCTTTTATAATCGTTCATTTCATAAGTTTTTATTTGTTTAAAATCTTTTATTTAAAAATATTAAAGAAATATTTTATAGCTCGTTGACCCTCTCTAATGAAAAGCATACTTATTTATATTGCAATTACTAAGGCTGACAATTATTGCACTGAGTTTTATAATTGACTTCATCATAATATAACTATAAAATATAATATATGTATATAATAATTTTTAAAAGTTAAGAGGATATTTTCGTCAATATACAAGAATAGAGGAAAGGTACTTCATACATTTTGTCAATGGTAAAATAAGGAAACTAGCGAAACTCGTTTTATAAAGGTCATTTGTGCTAATTTGTTTCAAGTAAGTATAGGGATAGATGATTAAAAGACCTATATGCCTGCACTCCAGAGTACTCATGATCTGTCACTTGAGAATCCCACCACCCTTTAATGAAACCATGAAAGGCAAGTTTCACGAGTAGATCACGAATGCTGCCAATCATACAAATAACATAATTAAGGAAAAACTCTGTCCCACTTCATGCTACTGAATAAGACTTCGGCTCCACCACTTGCACTGCCCTTGCTCTTTTCCTTCCTCAAATTCCTGTTCGCCTTTGTCAATAATAAACTATCTTTCACACTTCTCAACGGCCATTCAACCCATCTGCCCTCGCATGCCCCTCCGCCTCCGCCTCAAGTTAACATCTGAGCACTAGTGGCCCAAAAAGATGACAGAAAAACGGAGTGTGTACACTTGTGATATGGGCTAAAACAGGCCCATTAAATCAAGAATGACCTAGCTTTTATACCGGATTAAAGAAGCTTGAACTCAAAAGCTGTTCATCAATATTGAGAATATATATATATAAAACCATTGACAGGAAGAATAGAAATTATATGAAAAAATCAACCTACAATTGGTGTTCTTTCTAAGAAAAAACATGAAACTTGACTGCTTGAATTTCGGAGCTTCACACTAACACTTGCTGAATTCATAGTATATTAATTTCTACGTTAGGTTGTTAATGGTTCGCAGAAATCAATGCGTCTACCATAATAGATTAAATAGCCCAGATGCCAAGGCCAACACGAAAACAAAACAGTCAAAACAGTTCG
>JANKKB010003240.1:10115-31436 GCA_026225775.1 Bursera palmeri
ATATATATATATATATACACACACACGTTGGTTATTATTATAAAAGAATTATCTCATATTTCCTTTTCTAAGTGAGATGTCAAAAGGATATGATATTATCATATCATTTACTATATTATTTCATTATCTATACTATAAATATTACATCTTTTATTAAATTCTGTCAGCAAATGAACAATATTGCTGTATTACTTTTATATAGTCTGATGCTTCGTGGAAAATCATCATCGACAAGCGAGAGTGGAGAAGTTACTTACAACTTTTAGAGCTTGATGCAATCCTAACAATGATGTTCTCTTGGAAATAATGGAGAGCTTAGTCATGAGTCATGAGTAAGCTGTAGATTTCAGTACGTATTGGCAGAATAAAAAAGCAACATCATCATATATATTTGCATGCTTAAATAACTTTATATTTTTCCATTAAACCTTTCTTGAATTTAGCAAAAGAAAGAAAACATAAAATTGATGAAGTTAATGGGCCATGTTATACAGAATCAAGCGTAAGTCAAGAAGTTGATGAGCCCCACAGCAATGGAGTTTGAGCAGTGAGAATGAGCTGGTTCCTTAAAACGCAAGTATGATCAGGAAAGCCGACGCGTTTGGTGCCTGCTATCATTATGCCCCTCAACTATACCACATTTTATCTATTTTTAATGCATTTTCATCCAACGATATTATGTTATGTCAGACTGTAAGGGTTGATTGTGTATTGTGTATTGTGTATATAATATTATTCATTTCAAGTTCGTAATCCATATTTTTAGATCTAATTTTAAATTATCATTCATATAAATAAAATGATAATAATTAATTAGTGTCATATTACTGGAGATATAAAAGTTCGATTAATACAAATTAAGAATACATACATAGTATGATTTTGCCGGGTCTGGTAACGCTGACCTGTACTCCAAGTGGAGGCATGGGGTTGATGGAACGGTCAAGCCCATTAAGTTATACACACAGGTCTGTCCTTTGGTTGAACCATCACCTTAACGTATTATCATTTAAATTTCATCCTAATGGTATAGCATATTAGTTGAGGCTTTGAACTTAGAGATACGCTCTCCCCCAAGTAAATCAGTGATTAAATGATTTTGTATATACGTAAATTATATATACCTAGGGACAAATTACTATCATGTGTCTCAAAATTTTATTCTAATTAGATTCTTCATTTCAAATAACGTTGCATCAATTTCAAGTAAATAATATATATGTATAGTTCTAAATCAATAGAGCAAAAGTGAGAGTGAAGAAATAGTTGTTGTAGAATATATGGTAGCATAAATGAATGATATTTTGCAGCAAAGAGTAAAAACTGTGACCGCAAATAAAAAGAACAGTTAAGAAGGCTCCCTTATCTGGTGAGAAATGTGGTCGTAACATTAGGCTTTACAGTAAGACTGACATTTTTTTGACCTAATTGTCAAGTCAAGCATTTTTGGTGAGTCCAATATTCTTGTAAGTATCTGGTCAATGGAATAAAACCATTTTAATAAGTAGATGAAGAGAATCCAACGCAAAATTATCATATGTTTCTTTGACCTAAGTGCAACTTGGTTTGTCACTTTCACCAGGTCCAAAAAACCAAAACAAAACTATAGTCTGCCCGCGGCATAATCTTGACTGTTGATTCTCAAATATATTCTTAAATTGCACCTTTACAGGCTTACCCCTGGTAAAATTAGAACCAAATGTATGTTGCAATAACTAACTTATTATACCTGGTCAAAATAGAATTTTGATGAGAATCAATTAGCTGAAACTACCTACAAAATCTTTTTGAACAGTCATAGCAGACTCGATTGAAGCAAAGAATACAGATTAAACCTCTTTTAACACAAAGAGAAAGAGAGAGAGAGAGAGAGATGAAACAACATTATTTCCCAGAATCACTCAAAGAGTCAAAAGGAATAGAGTAGTAGCAGAATTAGATAAAGATTTCTAAGCGCTAATTTAACCCAAATTAAAACACAAAAATATACAAAGGCCCTTCTTGTCGATCTTGCTCTTTCTCTCCCTTTCTTTTGCCTTGGACATATTACATATGTATACAAAAAGAAAAAGTTGAAAAAATAAAAAAAAGAAAAGAAAAAGACACCCATCTCTCGTAAACATAAATAACTCAAACCCAAATGGTAAGTGAAGATCAAAAATCAAAGTAAATCAACGATCGACAACATCAACACTAGCACCACAAGACAACAACCTGTGAAAGATCCTAAATAATGCAGTGCATGAAAATTTCCTCAAACACTTCCTTTTACGTCGACCCTTTTCCTTTCTCTTACTATTCCTCCTCCCATTCCCATTGTTCTCCTTCTCCTTCACTCTACCGAAACACATGGAGGTCTTCTCATTCTCAGTGTCTTCTCTCGAGAATTTGTAGCTTCTCAGGTACATCTGCCTGCAGGAAATGCTGTCCACAACCCTAGGATGCCCATGCACGTTATTATGCACCCCTCGTCGCACTTCCGAGCGGGTAACGGATCTCACAAACTCCGCATCGGATTCCGGCCACTTGTAGAGGTTCACATACGTGGCACGCACCGGAACACGTGGGTCACGTGCATCGTTTACACAGTTTGATATGCAAACCGAGGTCATTTCTAGCTATCCTTAGCTTTTCAGGGGGAAGTTGAACAGTTGTGGCTTTGGGAGAGTTTGATAAAGTTTGTGAACTGGGTATTGGGGTTTTAAATTGCAAAAACAAGGCTTAGATTGCAAGGAAAGATACGTGGAGACAGAGAGATTGGGTTTGATGAGTTTTGAGTGGATTTTCTCTTGTTATCATTCAACATAATTGCCCATCACTGCTGTGCCTTTTAACATGGTATGCATCTGCATTATGTGATGGTGTTTGGCAAGTATGGGATGGAGTGGATGGTCTAATGAAAACCTACTCTCTTTTTACATTTCTGCACATGCATAATGTCGACTATCTTTTTTGACTTTACAATATGAAGGGGATAAATATGTAATTTCATCTTCACTTTTAGATTATTGGTACCTGGATATGCTTTTGAGATTGTTTCTATAAACACTTTATATATTTTCTAACGTAAGGTTAAACTTTATTTATCTTTGTCAATTAAAAATCCTAAAATAGATTAAAAAATTATTTGAAACAATTTTGAAAAATGGGTTAATTCATTGAGCTTTCTCATATTTTTTGCAAACCCACCAAAATCACTTATTAATTACAGATTTTCTTGAACTATATATTAGTTGATAGAGAAGTAAAAATATCTTTAAAAAAATACGTTGACAGAGATATTAAGTAATTTATTTTACGCGAATTTTACTCTTCTTTGTTAATGAATGATTTGACAAAATTTATCTTTAAAAAAAAATTGATTATCTTTTTAATCGGTTTTTCATCTAACATTAGGGTGAATGACGAGCCAATTTTCACAATAATATAAATGATAGGTGTGATTTTGAGCCAAGAAAACAAAAGTATTTTTAATTTCTTATCAAAAGTCTTCTCGAAAGGTTTCATTATTATGAGCAGCAATTTAATGATTAAACCAACCAAAGATTGCCACGAGTTGGCCTCTAATTATAACAATTACAAATTTTCTATGAAGTTTGGTAATGGTCTGATTGAGAGACAAAGCTGCTTTAATGTTGTATTTAATACACTGAATCTATTGTTGCTTATAATTGAACCCACGATTGATTTCCTCATTAATTATTCTTCTAATTAAGATTCACCTTCTTATCTACATATTTATAACATTTCTTATTTATTTGGTCCTAAATATCTGTTATTTTTTAGGAAATGAATATTGTTATTTCATCAAATTATAGAAAGTTGACAATTTTGTAGGACATTAATAGGAAATCCACAAACCCAATTTGGATTTTGGTGAATTCAAATACCAACTTAAAAGAAGTTACCTTTTGAAAAAATAAAAATGATTAAAAATAATTAATTTATTTATCATTATTTTAATTTTTTTTTTTATCACAGTAATGTCGTCCACCGGTCGTCATCTTATCAGTGGTCCATAGAGCCATGGCCGCTCCTAGCCCATAACTGTATGCGTGTACAGTCCAGTTGTATGGAAGCCCAAATCGCAGCCTTAATTGATAATTTGATATTAAGATAATCACGGACGTCCATCAGGTTTGTTGAAGGAGTGATCTTATTTTTAATGGTCTTTTATCTACCCGATTAATAATAAATATTTTTTATTTTGTAAAATACTTTTATATCATCATAGATGATAGATCGGATAACAATAAATTTATATTTGTTTTCTCAATACTTCATAATGTTTAATAATTTTAACAAATAAACTTATTTAATTTAAAGTCTAGGAAAGACTATCGTGATAATAAATGTTGATGCCCGAAATTAGCACCAATTAAATTGAGTACATATAAAAACCAACATTTGAAACCTTTAGAAAATGAGCAATTTAAATTAACATTAGTAAGTTTAGATGGGATCTATTGTGCATTGGGTAAGAAGAAAGAAGGAAAGGGTATTTGTGAAAAGGGTTTTATTGAAAGAATACCTTTTATTGTTTTATTATGGAGGGTTCTTTAGGCTACAAGTATTAGATTGCAAATAACAATAGTTTTGTTTTAAAATTTCACGTAATTATAACGGAGTAAATATCATTAACTACCCTTATCTTTTACAATGATATCACTCAGATGAGACTTTAGCCATTTTTCTCTTCTACTATCCTTAAGTTTCAAAAAATATCTTCTCAGGTCCTTTAGTTACTTATTCATTTAGTAAATCAAACAGCGTAAAGACAAATTAATCTTTGTTAACGGTAAAAGAAATGAAAGTCATAATACCTTATTTGTCTTCTTATATTTCTATATAATTATGTTATAAAATATTAATAATTTAATAAAAATAAAATGTAAATATGTGTAAACATAAAAAAAATAAAAAATCAAGTAAACATAAGTTTTGAAAAATAATATTGTCAATAAAATATTATATTATAAATAAAAAATAAATTATCTATTTCTAAAAAAAATACATAATCTTTTAATTAAGGTTTTTTATTATAAAATATGATTTAGACCAACATATTTATGATATCATATCGGGACGAGTGTCGGATAAAAAAAAAAGTAGACTAGTGATGGGCTAGCACAATCATGAATCTTAATAATTTTTGCAAGTTTGAGTTTAGGATTAGACGAACTTATACTAAACTTGATCCATTGACATCTCTTGTTATAAGTGCAACAAACACGAAAAGTCATATATTTTCAAAATCATATATAACTATGGAAATTTTGATAAACCTTAAAGGGGGTTTGAAGATTTACCTATATATGGGTAAATTCTTTTATTAAAATTTTATTTAGTCTCTAACATTTATTTGATAATCAAATTGTAATATAAAATATAACGTAATAATAAATGGGACTAAATAAAATCTTATTTTAAGATAAACAAGCTTATCTACTCCATCAAAATGTCAATGGATTAGTCTCAAGGGTCAAGGCAGCAGACACAAGTAGTTAAGCTTGAATGATGTGACAGAGACGTATTTTCCCTTCCCAGGACTTCGCTGAGAAGCCGGCAAGCCCAACAGCAGGTGATGACGGCCCACCAAAATGGGCCCTCACAATGAGTGGACCGGACCCATCAGATGTGGACGACTCGCTTGACTCACTAGGCTGAGAATTTTCCAGAGGGTCAAAATCAAGGAAATCATCCAAAGCTTGTTCTGTTATTGTTAGTCCGGTACTGTACCGGCATTGTATTTTTCTAGTCAACTAGCTTTATTTCCACTCCCCTCATTCCAACAGTGTGTACATGTCAATTCCCATTCCATTATAAAACTAAAACCTACCTTGACTTTAATCATTTCTCCATTATTTATTGACCAAATATCTCATACCCCACCACCAACGTCTTGTCGTTTTGGTGATTTGCTCTCACTCCCGTTTGAAATTGAAAGTGTATGCTAATTCTTTGGGATTAGAATTCCAAGACAACAACCGACAGTGAGAGAGGACCAGTTTACGGTCTTCTTCAGCTCTTGCTTTACTATTTATTAAAAAAAATTTTCACAAGATTTTAGTCAATTATACTATATTTTGAGTTTCTAAAACTAACTATTTAACCAATAACTCAAATATATTATGGTTAATTTACGGATATTAATATTATTTTTTTGTAATATAAAAACAAAATGTTATTTTTAAAAATACTTTTAAGGTAAATTGGTTAATTCTAACCTCGGATATTCGGATTTTATAATAAAAAAATGTTTTAAAAAATATGACTATATTAGATTCTAATAATCAAATTCGACGTATGTATTTTTGCTGTCGATTTTTAATCTATCTAGTTTCTAAATCAAACAGGTTAATTTATTGGAATATTACAATTAAAAAGATGTTCGCTCACAATATTTAAAGATGATAAAATAAATATTCTCCCATGACTTCGTAGGTGGATGGATGGTGCCTTCCCCAGATGATCAGAAAACCCTTAACTTATAAATCTCATTATTTAAAGGCTGAAAGTGAGCATCCATCTATCAAGTATTCGGCTATGCCAAGCCAAGTCACTACAAGCGTTTCAGACACTGACAGATCTTGTACCAACTTTAGCTCCATTACCTATATAATGTGAAGACTTGACTTCACTTCCTTTTGCTTTCCTCGCGATCCAGTTTTTCCTCAAAGCATCCGGTAACTAATATATCATGAGAAGGTTCCCAGAAACTTCCTAAAGAAGAACTCGAGAACTTTTTGTATTTAAAAAAATATTCCCAAAAAAAAATATATATATTTCTTGCCTGCATTCCACAACTACGACTTTATTCACATTCCTGACATCCGCATTTACGTCACTATTAAAGCCCCGAGCTAGCTTACTCAACAAGAAATGATTATCAAACAGTTATTAGACAACTATTTTATCTTAATAAAAAAAATTAGATTTTTTTAAAACCAACTTACGGGTTCGAGTTTCTTAACTCACGCCTGAATCCTTTTAGGTGGAGTCCACGTAGTTTTAAATTTCCTCTTGCATAGAGCCATAGAGAAGCTTATGGAAATGTGCATGGAATATGCTTCGGGTACATGGAGCAGATGAGATCTCAATCACAAATCACAAATCACAATACGCAAGGCATCTTCCTGTCATTTTCCTTAAGCTTGTTGTCTATGTATATTTTGTTTTATTTTATTTGGAACAGCCAAAACCTACATGTTTCAACATGTCGAGTATTGAGATTTGAGAATCAAGATGCCTTACCTTTGCCCTAAGTTGTCTTGATAATAGTGCATGCGATGGGCCAAAATCTTCTTTTTTGCTCTTGTCTCGCGTTCACCGTCAAAACCCTTTCTTCTTTCTCGTCAAAGTCCAAAAGGGTGGTTCCAGGCTACCCCCTAATGCTCAATCATTACCTAAATTTTGAAAAACAATAGTGTTTCCTAAGCTCTACTTTCTTGACAAGACGTTTTTGATTGAAATGCCGGCGAGGCGACCAAGAGACTTGTGTTGGTTGTTGACCCTTAAACCCATTTTTCATCTATGATATCATTTCAAACTGTTCGATGAAATTTCTGTGAAGCTTTCTCCGTCGTGGCAGTGCAGATTGCACTGCGAGCAGGCTGCGGCTAGCAAGAATTGATGTGAGAGTTGGATAGGATCCGGGTCCAATACGTCCATGCATCACATCACAGTTATATACCCCTAATATTTTATATATATAATTAATTCAAACACAAATTATATTATTATTTTTAAAATTAGAAACATCCATGAAGGTACATAAAGTTCACCTTAATATTGTAATAATAACAAATCGATAACTTTGGTTAGATGTGAATATAATAGTGAATAGCAGCTTAATTTGTCAAGTGGATCCGGATCTAGTATGACAAATCCGTGACACAATGCAACCATAGTTATTATATCAATTAGAGGTGTTAAAATTTATTATTAAAAACCCATCGTGACAACAAATTCGGACTATTATCTATAAAAACATTATGATTTGGTAAGAGACATGTCATTTACCAAAACAGACTAATCAAAATTATTTTTTGTTATTTTAAACAAATGATGTAGCTCATAACAGTGACTCGAAATATAGGGGCTAAAGGGGAATTTCGCTAACCTGAATGTAAATTAGTCAAACAAAAAAACCGAACATTTCGAAGGGAAAAAAATAAAAAATTTGCCGTACCTGTTGAACGACAATGTATGCGCATATATTTACAACTCACGGCACGGAACTGCGGAGGGAAGGAGCAACCACACTAGCCCATGAAAACGAAAGCTGGCCAATAGGAGGCGAGTCCGAACCCCAGATGTCCAATAAAAAAATGCCAAATCAACTGGACTGCACCTTTTGTTTTGCCAGCTGTATCATGTGAGCATTGTCCCTCTGGCCGAAGCAGTTGGCCAAAGCTCCCCTTGAAAAATTGAGCATTAAGTTGGCTACCACGCAGAAACTTCTTCTTCATATTACTTAATGCTTAATTAATTAGTTGGGCAACTTTAAAGGGAGGACAGCGACTGAGAGAGAGTGAGTGTTGTGTTGAGGGCACAGCCGCACAGCACAGTCTCAGTTAGTGGGGGATAGCATAACAAGGAGAGACCTCGGTGTGTGGGTGTGTGGGAGAGAATCCATTTTCATTGGAGTTGGAGTCCTCTCTCGCTAATTATTATTTTCAAAAGTTTTAACAAACAAACGCCTCCGTTGTCTATACATATTCTTGGATTAAAGATTTTGTTTCGGTGAATCCAGTCTAGATGGGAAAAGGAGGCCAAGGTTACGGTAAGCGTGAAGTTATGAGTCCAAAACCAACTGATGATCGTGATGTTTTTCCAGCCTGGGCCAAGGACGTTGAAGAGTGCGAAAAGCAGTATCAAGTTGACAGGAAATTGGGGTTAAGATCGGAGGACGTTGAACGGCGTCGTAGGGAGTTTGGTTTCAACGAGTTGGAGAAACACGATGGTCCGTCAATCTGGCGCTTAATCCTAGACCAATTCAACGATACGCTTGTTCGAATTTTACTCGCCGCCGCCGTTATTTCTTTCGTCTTGGCTTGGTATGACGGAGAAGAAGGCGGCGAGATGGAAATAACTGCTTTCGTGGAGCCGTTAGTGATTTTCCTCATCTTAATTATCAACGCTATTGTCGGTGTTTGGCAAGAGAATAATGCCGAGAAAGCTTTAGAGGCGCTGCAAGAGATTCAGTCGGAGCACGCCACAGTGATTCGCGACGGTAGTAAATTCCACAAGTTGCCAGCTAAAGAGCTTGTTCCAGGAGATATTGTGGAGCTCAAAGTGGGTGATAAAGTGCCAGCTGATATGCGTGTTCTGGAATTAATCAGCTCCACTCTAAGAGTTGAACAAGGTTCGTTAACTGGAGAGAGCGAGGCGGTTAACAAAACCAATAAAATAGTTCCAGTCGACGCTGATATTCAGGGGAAAAGATGTATTCTTTTTGCTGGAACAACTGTGGTGAATGGGAATTGTGTGTGTTTGGTCACCCAGACTGGTATGGGGACAGAAATTGGGAAAGTTCATAAGCAAATCTATGCGGCGGCGCAAAGTGAAGAAGATACGCCGTTGAAGAAGAAGTTGAATGAGTTCGGAGAGGTTTTGACGATGATAATTGGAGTTATTTGTGTTTTTGTGTGGCTTATTAATGTCAAGTACTTCCTTAGTTGGGAGTATGTTGACGGGTGGCCGAGAAATTTCAGGTTTTCGTTTGAGAAATGTACTTATTACTTTGAAATCGCTGTTGCATTAGCCGTGGCTGCGATTCCTGAAGGTTTACCTGCGGTGATTACCACGTGTTTGGCACTTGGTACCCGCAAAATGGCTCAAAAGAACGCGCTTGTGAGAAAATTACCCAGTGTTGAGACATTGGGTTGCACGACTGTGATTTGTTCTGATAAAACTGGTACTTTGACAACCAATCAGATGGCGGTGGCCAAACTTGTAGCAATGGGAGAGACCGTTGATGGGTTGAGAAGTTTTAAGGTTGACGGGACTACATATAGTCCTTATGATGGACAAATACATGATTGGATCCCAGGTCGATTAGATGCTAATCTTCAAACGATTGCCAAGATAGCTGCTGTGTGTAATGATGCTGCTATCGTACGGTCTGAACATAAGTTTGTTGCTCATGGGATGCCTACTGAGGCAGCACTAAAGGTGAGACCGAGAACAATTTTTTTGGTTGCTTCTCTTAAATTTTTTTGTTATGTTGTGCTTTTGGATATTTGTATTAATGCAAGTTATCGTTTTTGAAGCACATAGCAAATTACCAAACTGTATTTGTTCAACAGTTCTTTTTTGTTCTCTGCCTATTGAAGTTGTTGCTATAGTTTTTCACAGCCTTTGTTATTTATTTTGTGCTCTCTGGATTGTCGTTAACTGCTACCTTCTTGTTGGATGCCATTTGAAGAGGATGTCTTGATTCTATGGGGCTGTTTTTCTTGTTCTTATTAGAGTTTCTGCATTGATTGATGTGAACCTGCTGTTGCTATTTGTTTTAGGTTTCGATTGAACTTTTCTCGTCATTGTTTCAGGTTCTAGTGGAGAAAATGGGCCTTCCAGAAGGATCTGCTTTTGGTGGATCAGCGACAACTGGTGCTACCATCTTACGTATGCTGAAACTACATATATATTACTTTTTCTTTTACTGTATTCTTTTTTCTTTTGAAACCTTTGAAGTTCGAAATTTCATGTGCTCTGCTTTCTATGTTTTGTGTTTCTCAAGGTTGTTCCCAGAAATGGAATGAATATGAACGTCGGATTGCAACTCTTGAGTTTGATCGTGATAGAAAGTCGATGGGTGTTATTGTCAACTCCAGTTCCGGGAAAAAATCATTGTTGGTGAAGGTGCTCTCTCTCTCACCTCCCYTTCCCCCCCTCCCCAATTGAATCTAGATAAGATGATAAAAATTGCAATTCTGCTTTCCAGATATAAAACTGAATATTCAGTTGTGCTCCATGCACGCTTTTAATTTGGGAATTAAATGGGACACAGTTCTGCATATTAATCTCTCTTCATGGTTAAGTACAAAGACAGAATATATTGAAGGCTTTTTTGGTATCATATTGAAGCTTATGTGGTTTATGGAATTTTGAGGACCAATAACGTTGGCTCTGCCTCATGACTGCAATAGTGCCCTTGTCATGCCACCAAGCTAAGTTGGGTTTTTACTGGCAATCCTTTCACCCGTTTGTGACTCTAAAGTCTTTGATATTCTATGATCCTGTCACTTCAATCCTATCTTCGTGCAACTTTTCAAAATCAACAGATCAAGGGTCTAGTAAATAGGACACTCCTTTGCCCATTAATTTTAATTTTTGTCTTTTTAATATCCTCTGTTATAGTGATTTTCTTTCATTTTTGTGTCAGTTGTAAAAGATCCTTCAGAGTTCTAACATGAAGTTCTAATGTGTCAGGGTGCTGTGGAAAATGTTCTGGAGAGGAGCACAAAGATGCAGTTGCTTGATGGTTCTGTTGTAGCTCTTGATCAGAATTCAAGGAATATAATTTTACGGGCACTTCGTGAAATGTCAACTGGTGCATTACGCTGCTTGGGTTTTGCATACAAAGATGAGCTTCCTGACTTTGAAACCTATGATGGCAGTGATGATCATCCGGCTCATGCTCTTTTGCTTAATCCATCCAACTATGCATCCATTGAGAGCAAACTTACTTTTGTTGGCTTGGTTGGATTGAGGGTGAGTATATGTCGAGGATCTGTATTGATCAGTTATTACTTGTACAATTATATTTGTTTTCTTTAACGAATGGACTGTGATTATTATTCTCTAATCTTCATAGGATCCTCCTCGGGAAGAGGTTTCTCAAGCAATTGAGGACTGCAGAGCAGCGGGAATTCGTGTTATGGTTATTACAGGAGACAACAAGAACACAGCGGAAGCTATATGTCATGAAATAGGCATATTTGAACCTAATGAAGACATTAGTTTGAAAAGTTTGACTGGTAAAGACTTCATGGAGCTGCCACAGCATGATAAGAAAGTCCGTCTGGGACAAAGTGGTGGGCTTTTATTTTCTAGGGCTGAACCAAGGCACAAGCAAGAGATAGTAAGGTTGCTTAAAGAAGATGGGGAGGTAGTTGCCATGACAGGTGATGGAGTGAATGATGCACCGGCTCTGAAACTGGCTGATATTGGGATTGCTATGGGCATTGCTGGAACAGAGGTAATTTTATCATTTTTGTTTGTATGAACATACTGTATATTTACTATTTAAGGTGCACTATATCTGAATAAAACAGAAAATCAATAGGAGGTGACTATTGACTAGTTAAAAGAATTCAGCAAGTAAAATTGCATTACTAGGAAAACTTCTGGAGATTGATATTAAGGCCTAGAATAAGATAGAGATGATTGAACTATCTTACTCTATATTCACTTGATCCAAAATGCTTGGAGCTGCAGAAAAGGACTTAAGTCACCAATCCCGTAGTGGTTTGAGTAGAGGATTGTGAGGGATTTATTGTTGGAAATGATCACTCTGTTTATTTAAGTCTTACCCATTAGTTTGAACTTTTAATTCATTACTTTTCTCTTTTTGCTTTTCATTGTTTGTTATTTTAGGTTGCAAAGGAAGCTTCTGACATGGTGTTGGCTGATGATAATTTTAGTACAATCGTTACTGCTGTTGCTGAAGGCAGATCCATTTACAACAACATGAAGGCTTTTATCAGGTTTTTTTCATTTTTCATTTCTGCAGCTCCTAAACTAATTTATAAAACACAAGCTTACAAGCTTTATCGAAAAGTTGATTTTCACTGGGCTTAGCTCTCTATATATTGATGTTAAATAGTCATGAATAATATATAGGGTTGTCACAGTATTTAAAGCTAATTATGGCATAACTGATTGTATGACATATAAATGTCACTCATGTTTATCATTTGTTAGGTGTTCATCTTAGTTGATTTGGCTCTGAAATTAGATTTTAAACTCCCACTCGCAAATGTGATTAATGAGCAATAACTAATTAAATAATGATGCCTGTTATGTGTTGAAGTGCAATGTACTGGATGCTTATGGTTTCTGACTTATAGCATGTACCAGGAGAAACTTTTAATAAAATTTGTTCTTTGTTAGGGTTGGGAACATCAGTGTTTTCTGTTTTGTTTCTGGTACTCTACAGAGTACAGTTTACAGCAGCAAAATCATTTTTGTTCCGTCACACTGTTTTTCCATCGGTAACCGACTAACCACTATGAAGGCAGCCTCAACCAAATTTGAATTATTAACCTTAATTATTGGCCTTAAGTTTTACATTCTTGTTACGTACTTTTTCCCCTTAGAATTTCTTCTTAGATGTGAAGACATGGGTTATGTTAATTGAGATTTAATATCTATTTCAGGTACATGATATCTTCAAATATTGGCGAGGTTGCCTCTATCTTTTTAACAGCTGCTTTAGGTATTCCTGAAGGCCTGATACCTGTCCAGCTTCTGTGGGTAAATCTTGTTACGGATGGACCTCCTGCAACAGCATTAGGATTCAATCCCCCTGATAAGGACATAATGAAGAAGCACCCTCGTAGAAGCGATGACTCCCTCATTACTGCTTGGATTTTATTCCGGTATCTGGTATGTTATCTAGTTCAGTTTTCATATTATTGTATGAGAGTATTGCTTGATCTCCTTTGAAAACCTTCTTTAGAGTTTACTTGAATCTGCATTTCTCTAATTCACTTCTCTACATAGGTCATTGGGCTCTACGTTGGAATAGCAACCGTTGGTATTTTCATTATTTGGTATACACATGGTTCTTTCTTGGGCATCGATCTGAGTGGGGATGGCCACACTCTTGTCAGTTACTCACAGCTTGCCAACTGGGGCCAGTGCTCCTCCTGGGGAAATTTTACTGTTTCACCCTTCACGGCTGGGAGTCAGGTCTTCTCCTTCAATGACCCTTGTGATTATTTCCATGGCGGCAAAGTAAAAGCTATGACACTCTCCCTTTCTGTGTTGGTTGCCATTGAAATGTTCAACTCCCTCAATGCCCTTTCTGAAGATGGAAGCCTCTTGACAATGCCCCCGTGGGTCAACCCTTGGCTACTTCTGGCTATGTCTGTCTCATTTTGTTTGCACTTCCTGATCCTGTATGTGCCATTCCTAGCTAAAGTTTTTGGCATTGTGCCTCTAAGCTTCAATGAATGGCTCTTGGTTTTGGCCATTGCGTTCCCTGTGATTTTGATAGATGAAATTCTGAAGTTTGTGGGGAGGTGTATGAGTGCTTCTCAAACATCGAGAAGAAGAAAGTCTTCAAAGCCGAAATCAGAGTGAGACAACTTGCAACTGGTTCATGTACAAGTAGCTGAGTGCTCCTGATATTGCCTTCCAATGTTTGGCATTATCAAGTTGGTCGCGGTGAGCCCCTGACATTTTGCCGGGATTATATTTTTTGTTCCATCTATAACCCTTTTTCCCGAGATAATATATTTGGCTTCATCTGTAACCCTTTTCCATTATACAACATGGGATCGTATGGACCATGACAAACTAGCAATATGCTGTAACTTAATCTCTCCCAATCAGTTTTCTAATTTTATAGGTTTTTGTCAAAAAAAAAAAAAAAAATGTTGGGAAATGCAACAAAATTTTGCAGCTATTACTTTCTGACACCGGTTAGTGGATGTGCTCCCAGGGAATTTATATTGTTTAAATAGGATGTTGTAAGGCTTCTGCTTCATCAGCAATGTATGTAAATGCATGCTAACCTGATATTCTCTACAGGCCTCCTCCCAACTGTAGGTTACGTCTATCCACATTTTGCTTCATCAACAGCGTTATGATTGTAATTTTAGGATTCCGAAGTAACAGACATGCATCCCACATACCAATAGGACACATTTTGCCTCGATGGTCCATGGTAAAACTAAATATTAAAACTTGGAAGAATGAATATTGTAAAATATGGAAGATACCAGACAGTCTTGGCGCCTAATTTCTCCGTAAGCCTATATTCTTTCTTCAGAACTTGGTGCAATCACCATCGACCAAGTTGGAGTTCAAATTCCTTTACAAAGAATCTTCATCAGTTGGGTTAAGTTGTTGACTGAGCTGCTTGATCAGAGTCAAGCTAGTTGGTCATCTTATTCTTATTTGATCAGGTGATAGTCTAAGCTCGATGCTTTATAAGGTAGCTTAGCATCACCAGTTTGAAGCTTTCCTAATTTTTCCAGACAGAAATAGAAGGATACGTGCTTAGGTGTTGCGTTCACATACTCTAATTATCAACATCAATGACGAGATTAAATTTGGAATTTAGTCTAAAGCAGACCAAAATAAAGCAGTCGTAAGAGTAGATACGAACAGGTTGGATTAGACGCAAAGAAACCTCGCTAAATTGGAAAACAATGGTTTGGAAGGGAACGCCACAAGTGGTTGACGAAACAAAGATTAGCTGTACCAGAAAACTAAGGATGATAGAACAGCCTCCACCTACTAGAATTAACAGTAACCTCCTTTGTGAATTTGCAATAAATGCTTCTGCCGCCCAACTCCTCTTTACCTTGCTAATACGTTATTTCAAAATACTCAAGGAGTTCTCCCTCTTTATATATATATATATATATATTTTTAAGGTATAATTTGTTCTGCCCCCCTCCTTTTGCCTTTGCTTAAATGGCTCTGGAAAAATCATTACCTCTCTTTACCATTAATGGTGCTCAAATAAAACCAGGGCAAAAAATGTTAATATTAATTCGATTTTTATTTTAAATAATAAATATTTAGATTCGTAATTAAATTTTTAGTAAATAAATGTAAATATTACACTATAAGGGATAAACATGAGTAAGAGTGACAAAATGTATCCCATGGCTCGGTACCTCCCTCTATTGGGGTGGCGGGTGTGAGGCTATTATTTATGACGTCTTTCTGTCTTATATTCAATATAACATTACGTCCATTTTCATATAAAAATTATAAACTTATATATAAAATTTGTAAACAACTTTCCAAATAATCATCTATATAAAAGTTGAATACATTTATTTATAAGTTTTTTTTAATTATTTACAATTTTAATATGAAAAATATGAAAACGGATATAAGGTTACGTCATATGTATTATAGCCTAACCTTTGTTTATGAGGATGGAGTAGGGGTGGGTTTTTAAATTAACTCCTGCATTAGAATGGGGTGGGAATGAGTTTAATATTCCCAAATTCCTATATTCCACACACCCATTATTTATATAAAAAATATAAATACTATTTTTATTTTATATTTAATATATATATATATATTTTTTGTAATAACATAAACTATATAGTTGTCTTACTTTACTAAAATTCCAATTAATTATTATAATGTATCTATATATTTTAATCTTTGTTTTGGCTATTATAAAATTTTTTTATTCATCTTTTGAGTTTTGAATTTTAAAATTGTTACAATAAAATTATTGATGCATTTACCTTTAAGCATTATTATTTATTATTATTACTGTCTCGCATTATTATTTATTACTATTATTGATATTTTAATAGTTAAACATGATCGCCGCTTAAACTTAATATGATAGGGATATTTTTGAAAGATAACTTAAATCTTTAATTGTCATAAATGATCAGACAGGCGAGCAAAATTTATCTTTTTTTTTTACTAAAAAAAAAAAGAAAAAAGAAAAATTTAATTCCTGTACACTGCTTTGTACATTATGTGGCCTCAAAAGACAAAGAAAAGCTAAATTTGTTGATGACGTTTCATTATTGAATCAGCACTGAAATGCTTTTTATATGGGGTAAATACATAGACACCCCCAAGGTTTGGTCTAAGTACAAACTTACCCCTGTTATTCATTAAGTAACATAAAGACCCCCATTTTGATATTTTAAGTAACATTAAGACCCTACTTTTATGGGTTGAGACCCCCATGTTTTCCAATTCTGAGGATGTTTATGTTACTTTATGAATAACAGAGGTGAGACTGTTACTTAGATCAAACCTCGGGGGTGTCTATGTATTTACCCCCTTTTTATATTCCAAATCCAAGTTGTGTGATTGAAGATGAGCACTGGGCTCTGATCTCTTTTCGAATGTCAATTCATTATTGTCATATTCAACCAGTCAGTCCAGAAGCTTTATCAGAAATACTAGGAAGGAGGCTATTATAAACAACCACATATTCTATTTGCTTTGGTAACTGTCCGCTGGATAATTGGACAATCCAATAGCTTACTAACATTAGGTTTTCTTGGATAGAAATATTGGTATAAAGTTTGTATCTTAATTTTATATTTCAATTATGATCTTATATTATTTGATTGATAATATAAATTTATAAATATTTATCATTTTAATTTTTATGTATTCACCTACCATTCTCATAATGTTACATCATAATTAATATATAAAGTTAAAATAAATAAAATAACAGCATTGGTTAATATATTCATTCTTTTTGAAAAAATATTAAGGTAACCCATTAAAGATTGTATAAGTTAACTCAAAGTCTTTAGAAACAAAGTAGATACAAAGTCCCTTTTCTAACGTCAAAGTCAGAGTTGATTTTCACCTTGTGGAGATATTATAATAAGCAAGTGTGAAAGCATTCGCTGTGATGTGTTATACTTCCCTATTAAGAAATTAACGTATCCTTTATCTTCTTCTGAGGTAAGAATTGTGATTGATGAGTGATCTCCAGCCCATGTTCATACTCTGTATGATGCCTATCATCTGTTCCGTGTTTGAGACAAATATAAAGTTGGGGGTTTCTTAATGGCAGAAGCAAAAGGAATGACTGGCCTGAAAAAGTATCCAAACGGGCCCTTCATGAGACACTCTCAAAATTTATGCATTATTAAAACTTGTACTATAACTGTTCCATGCTATAGGGTGGCCTGGAGCTGGCAGGCAGGAAGGACGATTTTAGGCATGTAGAGTGGACTTGGGTTGTGCTTTTGTTCTTTTTAGAAGCATTTGTCTTTTCTTGGTAGGGCTTTTTGCAGAAGCATCGATTATTTACTTTTTATTTTTAATTACTACTTATAAATTACTAAACATTAAAAAATTCCCACCGGAGACTGGCAGCATTTATTCAATGTATTTCGAAATTTATTGGCTACACTGTCCAGTCGATTTCAGAACAACCCTTGTTCCTTGGCGTTATGGCTGCTTCACCAGCGATCCGTGAAGGTACTTAATATTCGTTCAACAAAATATATAACTGGTTAGCCAAGCAATTTACAATAAGAATTTTCAGCCAACCAGAGACAATTTGAGTTATTGAAACTTGACTCCAATCCTGAAGTTTCTCTCTTCTTTGGAGACTTCTTCAGGACAGTCCACAGCAGATGAACACCCACGAAGGCATTCAACAGCAGATATAACACCCCACACGTAGCCGTTCGACAGTAGATATAACACCCTCACCTACCATTAACATAACAGCAAACCCCCGTGATATATAATCTATTTTAAAATTAAAGCAGAAAACAGATTATTAAAACAAGTCAAATTGAGTTATCGTGAAGAAATGAAGGCGTGTGGACAATAGATTAGGCGGCGTAGGCCACCATTTGTGACTATTATTACTCCAATAATAGGGAACTACTGATTTTAATTGCATTTTTCTGAATACACGAAATGTGCTCAATTTTATTGCTCTCAAGTAGGACCTTCTTTTTTCTAAAATCTGAGCTACTGATGGGTTCTTTTATTGAGCATTAATGAGAGCTCATGTTCCCTCTTTGTTTGGGAAGTGTTAAATTGAAGCTACTCTACCTAAAATTTTTGAATAATCATTCTCATGTAAAGGTCGAATATTAATATCTGAGTATATCAAGGACCCTTTTATATTAAATTGAAACTCAACAGAATTAAGTAACTTAATTGCTAAGAATGAAGGGAAAAGATTTACACTAGTACTAATGAGTAATGTTATTATTCTTAAAATTATCCAAAATTTTATTACAAATGGTGGATGAAAGTGATGTGGTTTTTATTGGTAATGGAATGATGAGTTGCATTAGCTGGGTCATAATTTGCATGCAATTTGGAATAAGTTTTGGGAAGAGTTGCATTACTTAATATTAATACTTGAGTCTACGAGGATTTCCTCTATTGATTTAACACGTGATGTAATTGAGTGATTTAATTATTAACAGGGATATATATTTACACTTAAAACTCTTAGGTAGGTTGATATCATATTAAAAAAATTAAATTATGAAATAAGGATTCAGAATGAGATAAACAATTATTATAACTAAACTGAAAGATAGAGAAAGTGTTTACATGACATCCTACCTAACCTTAATTTCTTGCAGAAAAATGCCCAGGTATCATCCAATGAGGGATGGTTCTGTACCTTTGCAACTTGCCTTGGCTGGGTAAGAGATGAAGAAGAAGCACCCTACCTTACAAGTAAATTGAATGTAAAGAAAACTTGCTTTCCTAATCTTGTCAGTCCGTTTTTAGCAAAACACAACAATAATAATTCAGGAAAATCATGGACATGACCAACTAATGAATTTTCCATTTAATTGGTTAACTTATTTTACTAGCCATTGGTAGTTGATACTTATCAAACGTAAACCCCTGCATGTAGTTTTGAAATTTGATTATAATATGATATAAAGAGAAATATCAGAAATGAATAGAAAGTAAAGATTAAATACATAGATTATACTAATAAATATATTGAAAATTTAATTAATCTCTGTACAACGCTTCTCACCTAATAAATCTACAATATATACTTTCAAATTTCAATCACCAAACGTACTAACCAGGCTCTATCTTTTCTTTCTATTTCTCCTATAAATCCCTTGCACATATAGTTTTGCTGCAAAGCACCACACTGATGTCTCGTGTTGGAGCTTCAACCATGTCGCTGGCTAAACCAATTGCCGGCGGCGATAGTCTTGCATTCTATACAAAAGACCAACCGTTTGAGCTCCAAAAATACCCCAGGCGAGACAGACCTAGTGTCTCTTACACTCTCGCAGAGCTTCTAAGGCGTGTAGAAGATACCAACACCTCCGGTGAAAACACTCCGATTGACCGTCGGGTCCTTGAGATTGGCTATTCTTGTAGTTCCCTATCAACGTCGCAGCCTTTTGTTCTTTCCTTTAACAACTTAACATACAGTGTCAAAGTTCGTCAAAAGCTAGAATTTCCATTTTGTGGGAAGGGTTCTCTTGATTCGCCAGAGAAGATTTTACTAAATGATATATCTGGTGAAGCGAGAGAAGGCGAGATCATGGCCGTTCTTGGCGCTAGTGGGTCTGGTAAATCCACGTTGATTGATGCTCTTGCGGACAGGATTGCGAAAGAGAGCTTGAAAGGTTCTGTGACTTTGAATGGTGAAGTTTTGGAGTCCAGGCTTTTGAAGGTGATTTCTGCTTATGTTATGCAAGATGATCTTTTGTTTCCTATGCTAACTGTAGAAGAGACGCTCATGTTTTCGGCTGAGTTTAGACTTCCTCGCTCGCTTTCCAAGAGGAAGAAGGCTGCTAGAGTTCAAGCTCTTATTGATCAACTTGGACTGAGAAATGCAGCAAAGACTGTCATCGGCGATGAAGGACACAGAGGGGTGTCTGGAGGTGAACGTAGGAGAGTTTCTATTGGAATTGATATTATTCACGACCCAATACTCTTGTTTCTCGATGAACCAACTTCAGGTCTGGACTCAACAAGTGCTTTTATGGTTGTTAAAGTCTTGCAGCGAATTGCACTGAGTGGAAGCATTGTTATTATGTCTATCCATCAACCAAGTTACAGAATTTTAAACGTACTTGATCGTTTGATTTTTCTTTCACATGGACACACTGTCTATGGTGGAACACCAGCGAATCTTCACCAATTCTTTGCCGAGTTCGGGCATCCGATTCCAGAGAACGAGAATCGAACTGAGTTTGCTCTTGATTTGATTCGAGAACTTGAAGAGAGTCCTGGTGGAACCACAAACTTAGTTGAGTTCAACAAGTCATGGCAGACTAGAAATCGAAGAAACCACCTGTCGGATAAACCAAGTCTATCACTTAAAGATGCAATAAGCGCAAGCGTATCTAGAGGTAAACTAGTCTCTGGTGCTACCAATACTCATGATTCCAACCTATCATCTTCAGTTCCAACATTTGCTAATCCATTTTGGATCGAAATCATCGTTATTGCCAAGAGATCGCTTACAAACTCAAGAAGAACGCCAGAGTTGTTCGGAATTCGGTTAGGAGCTGTTCTTGTAACAGGTATCATCTTGGCGACCATGTTTTGGCATCTTGACAATTCACCCAAAGGCGTCCAGGAACGTTTAGGCTTCTTTGCTTTTGCCATGTCCACCAC
>JANKKB010003242.1:0-15702 GCA_026225775.1 Bursera palmeri
TTACGTCATACAATATAATATATAGATCATGGTCATAGAATTTACTGGTCATATGATATGATTGTGGCATCAAACATTTGATTCGATTAAAGCGTACAATTTTATTTTATTTTATTTTTTTTCTGACAAAGAATCCAAATTGAACCATGAAGACATGGGTCCTCGGATGAGCTCACATGCTTTTACGAGAAAAGAAAAAGTTCCTTCTACACTTCACTGGCTGGTTCAAACCTTCAATAATATTATTCCATGCATGGAATATAGTTCAAAGTTTAATATATATAGTACTTCATTGGCAAGTAAATCATAGTAAAAACCTCAACGCATCCAACCCAGAACTTGATTTCTCTCAATCGTATCTGTAATTCCAGTTTGGTATGTATCACTTCTACCCTAATACATTAAATTAAAAAAAATATATCAAATCTAGATTTAAAATTCCATATGAAGAATTGTCATTAATTTATACAACATTTATAATCCCTAGAGAACATTATATCATATGAGTGATAAGGTAAATACATGATAATCAAAATAATAAATATTAGTATATTCACTTTAACCACTCACATAATATCATATCATAGTTGGGATACTTAAATTTTGTATCCATAGTATTACTCTTATATTATTTAATATTTAACAATAACACAAATTAATAAAAGGTTAGTCAATTTTATAAAATAATAAAACATCATGAAATAAAGTTTAGGAATACTCATATATATATATATATATATTTTGTACTTCATTGCTCTTTGAATCACAATCAACTCAAGAAGTTGATTATGCACTTGGAGGAGCCGACTAAGCAAAACCCCACAATGTGTCCACAAAGCTGACTAGAAAATCTATTAAAATCTATTACCAAGATATATGACGATTGGGCTGAGGCAGACTTTACAATTTGGATTTTGAAAAGAAAAGGTTAAGTTATTTATTAATTGATTATGAATTGGATCATACATTTCGGTGTGTAGAACATTGAAGTTGGAATTTAAAAATTGTTGTATTCCTCCCTCCATATTTACATCATAAGAAAGTGCAAGTAGTGATAAACTTTCTCCATTGACCACGATAGAACTAGCTAAAAAGCATTGAGCATTGAAGAAGCAATTGACAGGTCTCTAGTTTTAAATCATCGAACATAGATGGGAAATCCTCTCCAGATTCAAGCTTGCTTTCCTCTGTTTTTCTTTTCCTGGCTACAAAGGAAAACATATGCAGATTATAAAGTATATGTGCAAGGAAACCACGTTCATTCATAGATAATGGTGTCAAAGGCTGATCTCTATAGACATTATATATACATGTAATTAATGAATCCACCTGTGTGGATTGTGCAAAAAAATTAAATGTAATGCAAAGTTTGTTTTGCCAATGCAGCTTAAATGGAAATAAGTGAATCAAATGTTTTTATCTGTTAAGATCAATCAACCCTGCTCCAGTTCCTTTTCTAGCTTCCCACAATATCAGAAAGTAACTAAAACACCAACAAACAAAGATAAATATATAAAAGAAGGCATGAAAGAGCAATGGAGCTCCCTTCACTCCAATACCAAAAAGATCAAAGTAGCCACGTCTCCCAGGTCATGTAAACCCTTAGTCTACGCAATCCCAATCTACGAAAACAAGGGTATTCATGAACTAGTAGCCGAGATCTACCATCACCTCTTTTCAGAGTTGGAGTTTGGGGAGCCCCATTGAGGCCAACAAAACCCTACCACATATCAACTATAATATATTAACTAAAATAACATTCACTACAAAATTACAAGTACACAAGTAGAAGGATTATATACATAGAGAATTGAGTGAGACTTGTTATGGGACTTGGTGAACATGAAGGTCCTTTTTATAGGCTCATACGCAGGGTTCTAGATTGGATCATGGGAATCGAAACATTAATATGAGGATGTGATTTTCTTGCCTAAAATTGGAGAAACTTTGGCCCCACATTAATATTAGTGCGAATGGGCATCTTTTTTCATGACTTTCCATTTATGAGTATTATTGGCTAGCGTGACTTTTAATTATGTGAAATTAAGTTGGTTCTTATCCCATTTGATGATTTTCTGGTGATGTAGCATGGTGCTTGAATTTTCTCAACCATTTGATTGGCAGATTTCTCCTTTGAACAATAATAGAATTTAAAACTAATGAGTGGAATCAGTGTCACGTAATTATTCTCCACTATAGCATTAAAAGGAAAAGTTTCTTTTCATCGATTGGGATTAATAAGATTTCAAAAAAATTTCAACTTTAACGTGGGCCAAAGCTCAACCTCCATTACAGTTTTTAATTAAAAAAGCTCTTCCATCAAGAATTATTATGACATCTTCACTATCAAAAGTTTGACCATTCAATGAAACTTTTGATCTTTATTTCCCATTTTCATAAGTTTGCAGCGATTGTGTAACAAAAATTTGATATTATTGATCCAAAGAAATGGGTGTCATTTTATAAGAGAATCAAATATTACCGAACTTGCTTACCAAAGGTTGGAACTCGTATAGAAACTTTGCCCAACTTGGCAAATTGAGAGCCAGTAATGTGTAAACAACGAGATGGACAGAAATAATTGTAAAAACGATGAATATGTATCAGATGGAGGATGTTCTTATCACTTCACTTAAAATAATATTTTAGATAAATATTAAAAAAAATCTTAAATGTTCAAACACTTTGATTCAACTTTATTCGCTGATGGTGGATTTTGTGTCATTTGTCATGTAAAGTCTTTGATTAATGATTCGTGCTGATTATTATTATTATTATTATTGTTATTATTATTATATGGAACGTAAAGTACCACTACATGTCATGTCATTGTCAGCAACGAGCTCAAATGTTCAATTTCCAGTTTGCTTTTGTTTTTAGCTTTTTTCAATTTGTGGAAGCAAGTACAACATAATTGTTCAAATGGTCAAAAGCAACTTAACATAGGACATGCTCTTTTGTGTATTGTTTGCTTGCTCCTATGAATTGATCCCCACAGAGGTGCAAACGATGCCAGGGAGTTAAAACATCTGCACATTGAGATATGCAACCATTTGATCAATATCCAATCTGGAATTGCAGTTTGGATAATTTTGTACAAGAAACATATGCGTCCAGTACAAAGTTTTGAGGCTCTCCAGTGACAATTCAGTCACAATTAACCAACAAAAGCCACAACAGCACTTTAGATAACTGAATCAGAACTTTAAGAAACAAAACATTGTGGGGCTCAAATTCAAGTTGATCAGTGGAATCATGTACATACTTAATTTCAGAAGTAGAAGCAAAAAATAAACGTACCAACTATTCTGGAACATGTGCACTACAATCTTTGCCACCAGCAGTTAAACCGGAAAGTTGGTACTTCAGGCTTTTCTACCAGTTTAGTTATGAACTAAAAGGAACCTTTGGAAGCTTTTGAGCGAGGGTGCTGGCTCTCTAGCCTTGCCTCCAGCAATTTTGCTTTCAGGGTATTCTCCTTTACGACCGGGGACAATTTCATAGAAGATTCGGATTTTTCGAAATCCGGGAATGTTAATTTTGACATCCACTTTTGCACTGGACTGGCATTGGCATGACCTGTGAATAAAGACTGAACATAGGAATCTTCCATAATATCACTCTCGGGATGAATCTTATCGCCTTCCGATGATATGGAATGATTTCTGATTAAGTCTTCAAGTACATGATTTGACTCCAATCCACCTGTTCCACCTCGTTTGGTTTTTCTTTCCTGTAAACCTTCTGGGTTACCCCCACGGACCTCTCCTCCTATTTCATCCCGTTCCCAATCCGGAAAAAGTATCTTGTTTCTGCTCATGTGTCCATTGAGCTGAGCTTGCAAACTGAGCAGGCCATGATCCTTAACCTTTTCCCTAGACCCAACTTTTTTCTTCATAGAATTTGAGTTAACCAATTCTTCAAGATGCCGGCCTTTTGTAGAGCTGCTTTTGATTTGTTTCTCACCTGCACTCCTCTCTACCTCAAAACATTGTGAATCAGTGTCAGTAGAATATTCCTCATTGGCACCATCTCGAGGAGCACTTACAGCCTCGTTCAATGGAAAAGACTCTAAAGATTGCCGACATGAACAGTTTTTCTTTAGCTCATTTGCAGACAATTTATGATATTTCTTTGATACAGGAGTGCGTTTAGCATGAAGAAAATTTTCTATATCAAGACTTAACTTGTCCACAATTGTATTATTTTCTGTGAAATTATTTTGTGTTTCAGCTATCTTCATTTGCATCCGTTCGTCAAGCCATGCTTCCGAGATATGGAGAATTAACCTGTCAGCACTTTCCACATGAACATGATCAGTCTCAGGCTTGCACCTTAGAGATCGCACCTCTTCTTCATAATCTCTAATTCCCTTGGCAAACTCATCACACAAGTTTTCCAGTAGAATCCTTGCTCTCCTCTCTCTTTCAAGTTCTTTCACAACATTAGAGAAAGAAGATTTCATCTCAGAAAGCTCTCTAGCTAGCTTCCGGTGAAGGCTCTCAGAGCGTTTTCTTAATTTCCTCTCATCTTCAAGTTCATCTCTCACTGACTGGACAATAGCTTTGATTCGGTCTTGCTCCTTGTTCTTCCTGACAAGTTTTTGCTCTGCAACTTGCTTCAACAAGTCATCCATTTCTTGCCTATCTGATTGTTTCTCTTGCAGCATCTCTTTTATTTTGGCCCGAGAACGATCTAGTTCCATTTTCAAATCTTTCACTAATGACATATTGGATACATGCTGTTCTTCAAGACTCCATATTCGATTAAGAACCTTGAGTAATTCTGTGGATGTTTTAAGGCTATAACTTGACTCGCCCAGCTTATCCTTAAAATCCAAAGAACTACTGGGAGTGACTGCTGGGTTATAAGGAGCCACCTGCAAAAAAGGAATAACAAAATATATTAAACCTATACAAACTGAAAGACTAAGATGGTGAGTTTAGAATCCATCACCAAGATCATAATCTGGGATGTACATTGTCCTTAAAAAGAGAAAATACAAGTAAAAACTTCTCCCTTACTAAGTATGAGAATCAAAAAAGTCTTAAAATTTTTGCATTTTGTAATCAAACCCATACGTCCATAACTTGCTGAATTTATAATCAAATCCGGAGGATGTTTCAACTTCATTCAAATAATTAAAAGAGTAGTATCTATGCAGGGATATGCAGAAAATACATATATTACCTCCAATGAACTACCATAACTTGCAGGAGATACAGGCTGTAGAGCATGGTGACTCCTCTGAACTAATTGATGATGTTGCATAAGTGATGTGGCAAGATGTCTCCTCAAGCTGCTCCCACTCTCAGGCTGGAATAAGTTTCAGGGAAATAATCAGTTATTTAACTTAAAACTTGTGCACCAATTGATAACCATTCATCCAAACAATTTAACGGTTGAATGCCAAATGATGGTAGTGAATTCTTACACAAACCCAACTAGACTATTTCTAATAAACATTTCAATAATTAAGAACACGACAAATTACATAAAACCACCATTACAGATTTTTTCTGACAGAGAAGTTAGTGAAGAAAAAGATTTTAAAAAATCTCAATGTTTGAATACTCAAGTGAGGAGACTGGAGAGTATTGAAAAGAATGCAGAGAAGTAGAGACCCGTAATTTCTGCTCAAGCCCACTTTGCAAATCTGTTTACACTTGGAGAGACATAAATAATGATAATTTCGCTTCTTATCCTTTCATCAGTTCTTTCCCCTTCTATTAGCATCCAAAGTTTATTGGAAAAAAAAAAAAAAGAAAGAGATGAATTTCTCTTGTATCACTTCCATTCACTCTTCACTCCTCACTTCCCTTCCTTTCCCTACAACTTAGATTGCCAAACACAATATAAAATAAAACAAGCTCCATTATTTTAAAACCCAAAAGCACATTCAGGAAATGTTGATCACGTGACCCAAAAGAAGAAACTTTTCATCTTAAACTGAAACCTTTAGATTTAAAATATGCAACACCAACACCAACAGCTTATAGATAACCAGCACCAGTTATGGTAAATTCAAAATCCTCCTTTTATAGACTCTGCAGCGCATGCCATAGAGTCAACAAGAAACCCAGGGAAGTACACATTTTAAACCATTAAAAACATTAACATTTGAACAATGCATTGCAGAATATAACCAGAAGACAGAACCGAACAAGAAAACTAGCAAACACTGCAGACAACAAACTAGAATCCAAAGAAAGCGAAAATCCTTGTCTTGAAATAATCTGATAAAAAATAACAATAGAAGGAAAATGGAAAACACAACACAGATGATACCCAAAAATACTAAACAATTAGGATCCAGAAAGATTCAATTTTCAATGACAGCCCATAAATTTATTTAGAGAGAGAAGAAGAAGAAAAGTAGTACCTGGTGAGGGGGAGTATTAGGAGAGTCAAGCACATGAGTGGGATGATCAAAACCCTTGTGTTGTTTGTGCTTAAAGGCCCCCTTTCCCATTTTAGCAAGTGAGAGGTGGTGGGGCTGAATCTCCCAGAAGTTGGCACAAAGTTTTCTAGCAGAAACCGCTGATGTGGGAACAGTAAGAAATTCTTGAACGGTGGAGTAGTTGTTGCTGCTGCTTACATTTGGAGATGTAAACTCAAGCCTCCATGATGGGGAAGGAGTAGAGGGACCTGCTCTTTTCCCTACCAAAATCCCGCGTTTCAACTTTTTCACCCTTAATTCTTGCTTTTTTCCCTCTCTCTCCACTCCTCTTTCCATTTTTGCTTCTCTCTACACTCTCCTTGCACTCTCCCTCTCCCTTGTTTTCAATTTTCAAAATCTCTGTGCTTCTTTGCTTTTGTTTTACCCATCATGTTCCTTTTCCATCTTCCTATCAAGTGAAATGCTCATCTAAGTTTCCAAAATATTGGCTCTTCGACTTCTCCTCTCTCAGTCAACTGTACTCCGTTGGGTGACTGAAACGAACCTGAATCTTCAGCTGGGAGTTATTTTCTGTTTCTTAAGTTTAAAAGCCGGGGTAAATACCAGACACCCCTAGTTTTTTATCTAAGTAATAATCTCACTCGTATTATTAATAAAATAATATAAACACTTTCAGAATTGAAAAATATAGGGTCTTAACCCATAAAAATAGGGGTATTAGAGTTACTTAAAATATTAAAATGGGATTCTTTATGTTACTTTATGAATAATAGGGATAAATTATTATTTAGACCAAATCTTGAGGGTGTATGTGTATTTACCCTAGTTTAAGCCCTTCAAATTATGTCAGTGTTGACACCGAAAACTAGTTTTTGTAACTTTAAATTGCATTGTATGCATAGACCCACATTCTTTTTGCCTCTTTCCATGCTATGTTGCCTTTGATTAAGGCATAGGCTTAGCTACACTTTATTCATTTAAAATTATGGGGTAAATAAAATTATTGACCGTAATGATGGTTGAATATTTCGCTTGGGAAAGGATCAAACTTGTATTCTAAGCTTATACTATGCTGATTATGATTTATTAACCAAACTTAATTTGCAAAATTAGATGCCTAATAATGCTAATTGTCTCCCTCTGTATAAGATTAATTAAAACGATATAGACCTCCTAATACTCCATACCAATGGCCTGAAAAATCCAAAGCTAGATTGGAATTTGGAGCACTGCCCTTCTTGTCTTAGTCTTACATTTCACAGGTTCACCCACACAAGTGACGCAAATGAAACCTTGAACTTTGCCAAAATGGTCCGACAAGCCAAGCTTTGTCGAAATAAGACCAAACTTCTGGTCCGTGTTTTATCATGATTTGCATGACAAACATCTCTTGCATCAGTCTCTTCCTTGTCTCAATCATGCATGAAACAGAAAAAAATAAAAACATTACTTGCATTGTATGACATCAAAGTCTTGTTGTTAGTTCACAGAATGAATGGCTCATATAATAAATGAAATAATAAAGATAGTGTGGGGATCAAAGTGGTGAATAAGCTAGTAAACAAATACTTACGTACTTGCTTATGCATTATTGTAATAAATATGTGTAAAAACATAGAGAGGAGTGGCTAGTAAGTGAGTCAAAGTGCACGTGGGCATAATTAAAATTGGCAACTGGAGATGTAAGGACCACACAAGAATCAGAGATGGACCACTTTGAAAAAAGTAGCTGTATCATAATCAAAGCGTGGCCCAAGGCACACACCATCCACATATATTCACTAACATCACATTCAAATATCAGTTACCTTACCCGAAGATTCAATCATCAAATAAGTGGTGTTGAAACAACTTTTAAGGTTATACTTCTCTGTCCTATCACCCCCGTATTTAGCTCTATCAAAACAAACCTTGTCCATACGTGGTCTTGTTGATATGACCTCAGCTTATGATTCGGTTTTGCATTTCAATCAATTTGGGGGGCCCACTAGGCCTGTCGGTGAGTTTTCTTATTGGGCTTTTGTCGTCCCTCTTGGTGGCCCATCTTCTGAATAGTCTAAATGCTAATTGCTCCAAGAAAACATAGAGCATGTGGGTGCGTGGTGTTCACAAGACATTATCAGATCCTGTAGCTGTCCTTTGAGTGATTAAAATTTGTAAAAGCACCCAACATCCACGAGTCGCTTTCTGCATGATATAGATCAAAGTTTATTTGTATAATAATTAGTTTTTGCATAGGCTTGCATGGATTTTTGGGTTCTCAATTTTTGATGGTGTGGTTCATAATCCAAGATTGGAGCTTTTTATGCACTTCCTATTGGAAGAGGATTTGAATAATGCGTGATAGGCCCTGAAGACGGGGAAACAAATGAATATTTTTTATTGCTTCAATAGCGCACAGCCCTTGGGCTTGGGCTTCGAATACCGGGAATACACCATAAATTTAATGACAGTCCAGATCCGGAAAGATCTGGCCCCTTAAGCCCAAAAATTGACTGGATTGTGCATTGGTGATGGATATAATAGTTGAAATGCAATTTAAGAGTTCTGCTCTTGATAAAGAAGGAAGACAAAGTTCAACAGTTCAATATGAATGTCTCTGCTTTCTGATGCAGAAAGAACTGAGAGGTTTCATCAATAATCAGAACAACACAAAACAACCGAAGATAGATTTCATAGACTTATGATTTTCTACTTCATATAGAAAATCCAAACTGCCTTCTCAATTTTATGTATCCAACATGTCAACAACCAAAAATTACTCAATTAATTGAATGTTGAAGCAAATCGGGCCTTGATATAACACGATTCAGAACTTATTAAATGTAAGCCAATGAAATCCAAACAGAGAATCGACAAAAAAAGGCAAAACAATCTAGCAATTATGAAGGAAATCCAATTTGATATCAGCAAAATGAGACAAGCCAAATCAACTTTCTGGCATCAACGGTAACAAATCAGATTTAGAACAGGCAATGAAAGACATAAAACAACAAAGGAGCATAAATTTGCAGATTTACCTTGTCAGTAGCTACCATTTAGAGTTTCGAGAATCTTCGCATAAAGAGAATTAAAGAAGAGGATCGCTTTTAATAAATTTCAAGATTTGAATTTTATTTTTATTTATTTATATTTATGGATACGTTCTCTTTTGGCGCCAGTTTTAGTTAAGGCTCTTGTGGGTGGGGTTTTCGACAGGCCAATATTAACCGAAATTCTAGTCTCTTTAGAGCTCAGTTGATGTACCCAAAAGGGCCCATCGTTTGCCTCATATTTGTCTTAAATTTGTAAGCTTTGTTTTTATGAGCGTCATTATTATCATTTGTTGTTACTGATCGACATAAGGCTTGATCTCCATTGACGACAGAGGACGTCAAGATTCTTCTTCTCCACTATTTCTTGTTGGTATCTGTATTTCTTAAATTGTTTTTTTAGCCAGAAAAGCCAACCACTGATGTACATGACGCGGACTAGTTTTTTTTTGGCCCTCTTGGGTTGGGTTGGGGGGCTTGTTCGAGGAAGATGGTAGATAAAATTTCTAATATTTATGGGGCCATTTTTTAGAAATTAAACTTGTTAGCAAGAAAGTCCTTTTGTGGTTACCAAAGCAGACAAGTTAGGCTTTTCAATGAACCCAAAAAAAACCTAGTGAAGTGAAAACAGTAGAACTTTGTCACATCACCCGCTAAATCAGGCGTAGCATACTAATCCTAGATAGATAAAACATAGGTTGCTCCGCGACCATGTAAAACCTCATGAATCGGAAACCTCTTTTTACTCTGTCGTGTCAGCCACCATTAGGACATGGACACTGTTATAGGGGGAATAGCTTCTCTGAAACGTCATAAAACTCACTATGTACTAAACCAATTTGAAGCACATAAAATTGGCAAATGGGTTCTGGAAAGTGACATTGGGAAACAAATAATGTATAACACCGTAGAGGCTATGCTGGCAAATAATGACTCGAGCTTGCTGCTAGGTGTGGTCCAAGGTTCCGGATCTTAGATAATCCATCCCAGACCACACGCTACCCAAATTAAGGAAAAAGTAGGACAAGGAGCAGCAACCAGCAATTGCAGTAGCGGGTATAACGATAATTTTATGGAGTCACAAGCATGGCAGCCCATCTCATAAGTTGACTTGAAAGTTGCACAAAATGTCCCTGCCTCTGCCTGGGGAAGAGAAAAGCTACTGATCTCTAGGTTTTGATCTGGGGATGGCCAATTACCAAATCTAGAAAAGGAACAGAAAAACCAGCGTCCCCAAAACCTTCCTTGGAGAATTGAGAGACTTCTAGCTTCTAGCACATTGGAAACCAGAATTACCCCTACAAGGGACACTATTGAGAAGTGACAAAACTTTGAGCTTGCAATAAACCAAGTATATATTCTCGAATCTCCGTGAGAAACCAGAAAATTTGGGGAACAAACATATATGTTTTGGAAAGGGTCGAATTGAAGATATGAATTAAATCAAAACATTAAACCAAAAACCAAAATCCTGAAGGAGTAAAAATTAGAAGCATGGCTCTTTTGACAAGGCAATCATCAATGGAAAAATAGCCAAACTTGTATTCATGCGTTTGGCATATCCCAATGCAAAGAATAATTTTCCCATTTTGTATAACTTTTGGAACACAAGATAGATGTTAATAGGGACAAGAAATTTAAAAGAAAAATGTGGGAATTCTAGACAATTTCGTCAATAGCACCACATCAAATCAAATGAGGAACAAATTAAGGAGCAATCTCAAGCCTGGGTTCAAAGCAAAAACCAGTAAAGAGCTGAAGTGGAAACCTCTTAGTCACTGGGCACTTCTGTGACCATCTCCATTGCCTCTGAATTATGTCATAAACAAGAAGCGCAGGAGCTCCATAGCTCTGGATGTATATGAGATCATCTGTGCCACTGCTAGCAAAGACATCATCAAACTCCCCAAACCCTTGAAAAAACTTATGGGGCATTCGGGAAACTTCTTGCCACTCCTTCCCATTCAAAATCCAGATCCCAATCCCCTTGATTATGTCAGGCCGATCTTGTTTTCCAATTCCTCCCACCATGACAAGCTTCTCCTTCAGGTTCATCAGGCGGCCACATGTGAGAGGGCAAGGCACTGGGATAAAGCTCCTTATCAGCAAAACATGGGATCGACACGAGAGATTATACATTACCAGACCATGCCGATTTTCTGGTGTTCCACCCCCAGTGGAGTAAATCAAAAAGTACAAAACCCCATCACAGATCACACTCTCATCTCCACCTCTCCACCCTGTCAGCACCTCTGTACAGGAGGTCGACCACATCATTGTTTCCGAATCATAAACATGTATGGAGAGTCCCCACTGGAAAAAATTCCCAGGAACTTGCTTAGACTTCACAATTGAGATGGTATAGCCATGTGAAACTCTGTTCACTGAGAGTGCAAGGGCACTATAATCAGAAAATTTCAAACCTGGGGGTTCCTCAAGCTTCTTGCAGTCTTTTGTGATAGGGTTGCAGACATATAACTCACTTCTACTATCATTGTCCATGAAGCAAACCAGGCCACATGATGAAGCAATGAAACAATTTGATGTCTCGATGCAAGGAAGTTCAATGCCATACCACTTCCGAAGGATGGGATCATAAGCATAACCTATTGGTTCATCAGAGCTTGTAAACATAAAATACCAAGGTTTTTGTGATAGAACATTAGAGAAATTCCATAAAAACCTTTTTGAACTAACAATCTCATGCCATCTTTTACACACAGAGCCTGCTCTGAATATGCTTGCTATAGGGAGATAAGCTATAATTCTTTCCAACAGGTCATCAGGAAGGATTAAGTCAACAGAAACCACAGAAACTTCTTTATTTCCTTCATCACTGAGCTCTAAATATGAATCAAACTCATTAATGTCTCTTGCCGTGTCATCAATGCAATGGTTGATCCATGATGTTTCTCCCTCCATGACCAACAGGAATTTAATGCAAACCTTTAGCAGACAAATAAATTTAAAAACTCAGTTCTACAAGAAAAGAAATTAGAACCTCTTACCATTAATCAAAAAAGTTACTATCAGATCATCATCACCAGAAAATATATCCTAAAACTAGTCTATAAGTGTAAAATAAGTCAAAACACTTAGAGAGAAAGTAAAAAATGAAATAAAATAAGGAGAGCAGGACTTGCTAATCACTTTCAGAAACAAACTGTTAGTAATTGCAGAGTTAAAACAAAACAAAGAACTAAAAAGGTAGTAGTAATAAGCTTATAATGCAAATAGGATAAAAAAATTATGCAAATCATAACCAGATTATGTGAACCAAAGCCCGGCTACTCCTTCCAATTTGGTAAAACAGGAAAGACAAGGTAAAGAAAAATTCATTTAAGGATGCCACAAACTCATCCAACAGGCTTAAAAATTAAAAGAAATCAAGTGTCGGATCTTTTGTGCCGGCTGTTTCTAGATGCATGAACAAGAGCATATATATGTAGACCCGAAGTTATAATATCATAATTTTACAACAGAACTTAAAGAATAAGGGCCAAGTTACAGGTTCCCACACAGGTTCAAATTCAGATTAAAAGGGCTTCTTAATGCCGTGGCACAATTTTCATCAGCAATGCGCACCTAAACCCACGTATATGCTTTTTAAGGAGCAATTAATTTGCAAAATCATTATTAATAACCACAATAGGATATCACCACAAAACTACAACAAGAAACAAACTCAAGAAATCCCAAATGGTCGATTTTGATAAATGATGATGAAAATTTAACATACCCGATTATATCTTTCAAGTCCCTTACAAACAAAAAATAAGGTATGAGAAGTAACTGCAAACACAAGTTACTCAACCCAGAGAGACAATTACAACTGACCAATTACACGAGATTAACAGCATACCCAGTAGATAATAATGGCCACCAAATTCTGGAGGAGATTATATCAAATACAGGAAACCAGACAACAACACATGGCAATCTGAGGAGAAGATAAAAGGAAATGCAAACCGCTACAATTTGGTACCAGGGATAGAAAAGCATTAATAAGAGAAGGCCAAAAGAGATATAAAAGGAAAAAAATTAACCAGATTTCCTTCCAAAATGAGTCTATTAATCCGAAAACAGCTAATGTTTTCCTCAAGAAAATAACCTTTCATAGTTTGAAAATCAACTCCTAAAAGTGCTTTGTGAGTTTAGACAATAAATAATGTTAGGTGGAGAGCAAGATTAGGCCATGCTTAATTATCAATCAAACATCAAAACCCCACATAACTAAAAGGCAATAAAATCAGTAACTTAACCAACATAAACACAAAAACAGATCAACTAAATATTAAAAGCAATTCCAAAAAAAAAAATTACAATAATAACAATAAAAAAATGTAAATAAAACAACAGGCTCCCAAAAAAGAAACCCATTAAGAACAAAGTGGCATACCTCGTTTTAAAGCGTTTCTCCACTATCAGCGTCCAAATGGGTGCCAAAGTTTGAAGATTTAACAGATGATAAAAATGGTGCAAACAAAAAGAGCAAAAAAGAAGAAGTCTTTTATAGTGATTACTGATAGGAAACTTGTTTTTGTTTTCTCAAAAGAAGCATAAAAGATGAATATTGGGAAAATGAAACAGGGTGAGTAGGAGTAGATTTTTGCTTCAAATGATAGATACCCATCAGGTGGGTTACTCTAGATTTGGCTTATAAACATGGCCAAGCAACCCACTCAGCCACGAAGAGAGAGACTGTGTGTGTGAGAGAGAAGAGTTTTTTTCGTTTCTACTTTGCTTGCTTTTTTGATATCACAAAAACGACAGGCAGAGAATGAAGTGAGAAGGCGGTTTTTCTATTGAGGTGTATTTAGAGAGATGAGGCGCGTGTGGCGCGTGGCTTTTATTTTTCTTGTATTTTATTTATTGTGTTTGTTTGTATGTTCGTCGGCTTAAACTTTAAAGAACATGGAGGNGGGGTAAATGATAGACACCCCCAAGGTTTGGTCTAAGTAATAACTCACCCCTGTTATTCATAAAGTAACATAAAGACCTCCAGAATTGAAAAACATGGAGGTCTTGACCCATAAAAATAGGGGTCTTAATGTTACTTAAAATATCAAAATGGGGATCTTTATGTTACTTTATAAACAACAGGAGTGAGTTTGTTACTTAGACCAAACCTTGGGGGTATCTATGTATTTACCCCAACATGGAGGCAGCGTGGGAGAATGGTTAGTTTTGAAGCAAAAGAAAGATGTTCATTTTGAGGAAAAAAAAAATTATAAAAAAATAAATAAAACTTTGGGATTTTGGACTAACAAAAAAGAAGATGGTAATGCTGCCTTACTNCATCACCCCCTATTTTTGACTTTTTAAAAAACAAAATTAAAATTCCCATTTAACCCATTCCCTTATTCCACTTCTTTCATTAATTTGTTTTCTTTGCATTTTTTATTATATATTTTTATTTATTTATTTATTAACATAGCAAGTTTCCTTAAGTACCTTACCACACGGGGAGGGTAACCTTCAGATTTTGCTTTTTAACAGTGAAAGTGATCCCTGGGCCTGGTTGCCCTTTTGTTAATCTGGGAGGCACTGTGGCCTTATGGGCCGCCTTCTTTACCTANCCTTATTTCGCTCATCACATAGTTGATATCTTTTGACCTTTCCAATCTCCACATTTCTAGCCGAAATCTTTCTGTTTCTCAGGGATATTGATCATGATTCATTAGATCATGATTCATTAGGACATATCTATTTGACCCACCTAAGCTCCAAACCTTCTTATTTGTTAATTTTAAGGATAAATCCTACACAACTATCTTATTTTTTTTAAAATCTCATACACCTCTCTGCCGTTAAATTTTCCGTTAACTACGGATTAAAAAAAAGTTAATATTTTGATGAAATTGTCCTCAAACTTAAGTGTGAAGAATTCGACAAACGAAATTTATACTTAAGTTAGAGGATAATTTGGTCAAAATCCTAACTTTTGTTATATAGTTAACTGGACGGTAGGGAAGGTGTCTGATACTTTTCGAAATCTGAGGGGGTTGAATGGGAATTTTGGAAACCTTAGGGGAGATTTGTGGAATTCATCCTATTATTAATTACATGTAGGAACTCTAGCAGGGAAAAATTAGAAAAATAAAAAATGAGGGTCAACAAGACAACTCACCACAATCTACATAACCAAAAAGGTCAAACTTTTTATATGAAAGGGAAGAGGGAAAATTTATAAGTTAGATAGTCGCAAATCCAGAAGATTAGGGTGAAAGTCACAAGAATCGACCAAACTTGCTGCATAATTATCCAAGA
>JANKKB010003243.1:3089-43782 GCA_026225775.1 Bursera palmeri
TCATATTTGTATTAGATTTAGATGTTATAACTACTTTAGATAGCTGTTTTTTGTCGTAGATTTTAACATTTGACAGCTCAATAGGTCTGTCTCTCCAGCTATCAAACATAGACCGATAACATAAATTAATATATTTATCGATTTGTCTAATATGATTATAGTATCTAAATTTTATAGCAAGTGATTATTTTTCAAACCCCTATTCAATTTTGATTCTTTTTTATAATAGTTTTAAGTTCCTGAGTACCTCTAATATTTGATTTCATATGCAGGAGTCTCACATGTTTCCTTGACCATTAGATTTTTTGTTGGTGTTATATTAAAAAACTACTTGACCTAAAATTAAAAAAAATAAAAATAAAAATAAAAAACATAATGGTTTACTGTAAGAATGAGTCATATGTAAATCTAAATCATCTAAAAATTACACAAACATGTGAGACATTTATACATGAAAAGATATATATTGAAAACTACCTTAAATATTATAATTGAGTTTTTTTTTACCTATAAGTGGTTTGTCAATAGTAAGCATATAAGATTGCTCCTTGGTTATTTTGGTACAAACAATGGTGGATTGATCATAGATTGGACGGTGAGAAGAAGTTGGACTACTGGGACAAAAACTATGACACAATAGATGTATGAACATTACCTTAATCGTGAGATAGGGTACAATTGAAGGAATGTCTATACATCTATTACATAGAAAAAGAAGTGGGGATGCAAAATTGATTACAGAAAAAGATGGTCCAAAGACATGTGCAGCTGTTCATACAAAATCATGGCTGCACTGGTTATATTGACTGGTGGGGGACTGGGGGGCTGTAAGGATTGGTGAAAAGCAGTTCATAAATAGTTTGTGAAAGCCCCAATAAATTGTAAAGGCTCTCTGTTGAATTTATCAAACATTCTTTACAAATTTTATGTAGCTATCCTTACATGCATATTACAGTTTCATCTTTAAGATTGGAGTTNCTTCAACAGTTGAATGAGGCTATACAACATAACCCTTCTTTTAAAAAGAAATCTTAATAACTTTATAGATCAATAGAATTCTAAGATTTGATTCGAAAAAAGTTTATTTTGGCCATATGATAGCTTCAAGTTACTTCACTTCAGTGGCATATAATGATACAGTTATAGGCTTATTTCCTCAATTAACTTAGCTATTAAGTAATAGTTTTTTTGTTTTTGCTTTTTTTTTTTTTAACATTTCCCACTATTACGGATATAAATTGAATGAAACAAATTAAATTCAAATATCATATCAACTGTTTTTACAAATAGGATTGACTACAAATTCGGAACATAATATATAAAGAAAGATGCATAAGATTAAAATATTCAATATTTTTGAGATTTTTTTCTATTATTTTAAATTGATAATTCTTGAACTTCAGATTCAAAGTCTAATATTCTCTTAACATTATCCATAAGTGCCTTAATTGTTCGAAAATAAAGGCTTGATTTAAGTGAAATTCAAGAAGCACGCAAAGCCATTCATAGAAAGATTGATTAAATTCTATATTAATTGCTTTCTCTAGAGGGAAAATATTTGCTTTGGAAATGTGTAGAATAGCAAATTGATGCGCAGTTTGTGAAAATTAGTAAACCAAAAGAGAGAATAGAATAAAGAAAAGGGCATGTTTGCCTTGTGACCTAGAAATGCTTTCGACATAATATTATGGAGGAAAGCAAAAAGCTTTCGTGCTGTCCACTCCATATGTAAGCCTAAAAGAACGACTTTGCTACAGTCTCATCCAAACTAAGATACCCTCCTCTTAGTCACAGTGCTTTTTGCCTTTATTTCTTTTGCCTAGTTCTGCTCAGCACTATTAACTTTATATAAATAAATTCATATTTTGAAAAAAAAAGGTAATAATGTTGTATATATTAATTAAGATTTTTTCAAAGTGGTGAACTATTGCTTTTAGATTAAAAAAGATAGTGAAAAAGTAAAGCTAGAAAATTCTTCCTTTTACTTTGTACAAAAGAGTATCTTACATTAATGATCATTATCATGTACATATAGTAAATGATTTTTCTCAAGAAGCAAACTTGCAAGATTGAATGCAAAACAAACCACAATGATTTGCTCTTAAGAAGGAAAAAGAGGACAAAAGAATAAGTGGGTTTCAAATAATTATCAAATGCAAGGTGGGTAAAATTTTTCTATACGTATAGAAAACTTCTTGATTTAAGGATGATTATTAGATGTCACGCATCAATCCAGCTTGTGAGTGGGGATGAAGGCACATGAAGGATTCTATGGCTAACTTTTACTACAGCAGAACACTTTGTCTTGTCTGATGACTATGACCAATCCTAGTCAATTGCCTTCTAACCCTTGAGGGTCCAAACAAAAACTTAATGGGGAGTACATCCATCACCTTATATTGCCATTGTTACAAATGTATATGTATCCAATTAAGAAAGATACGGGTTTGAAAGGTATCTCACATCAATTACAACCTGTGTGAGGGATGGAGAGCATGACAGAGCAACTCACTGCTAACTCATCAAATAGAGACACAACTGTTTTCTTCTCCTACATGCACACTTCCAAAGTAGAAAACAAAATATAGACATCATATGAGCGTCTGTGGTTTTGGCCGTAATTGTTTCCGTTCAAGTGGCTAAAGAAAAGGAGACTTTGCGTACCATTATTAGACCAAACATACAAGCACCGTGGTCAACAATCTTGGAACTTCATGGCATGGCCACAAGGAAACTGAAAAGCTAGTTAGATGCTTCACGTGCTGCATGAAATTTCTTATTCATCACCATGTGTACGTGGATATGTATTAGCTAGCTTAGAAACAAAGCATGGCATAAGTTGCTTTTGCTTCCAAGAGCTCTTTAACAAGTAATTCTTGAATGAATAATAATGCTCTCAAGTTATCTGGGTATGTCTAGCTTAATCGATAGAATCATTGTTTGATTGTACAAAGCGTTTGGCTTGCTTCACCACAGAAAGGTCTTATTAGAAGAGACGAATTATCATGAGATTATGATATGATTGAATTTTCCTCTCTTTCGAATATGAGAATGAAGTGCTTTGTACGCTCTTGTTCTCTCTACTTGCAATCTCTCTCTGGCTGTCTTGGGAATCAATTCTCGCAAGTGGATCATCTAAAATGGCTAAAATATTTTCTCTGAATGGATCATTCTTATCTGGTCGAGTACATTCATAACAGCTATCAACATCGAAGGATTTAAATTAATAATTCTTTAACTTGGTTGTTAATCCAAACTTAATTATCATTACTATTTTAATCTTTGTCCAGAGACTTGTTTAAAAGATTTTAGTAAATTGACTTGACACCAACAACATGACTGGAATCAGATTCATACAGACGAGAACGTGGGCAGATGAAGACACATATATATTTTTAATTTGTTCTAAAATTTTCAAAATCTACCAACAAATCAAACAATTCAGGGCTAATTAATCAACCTTTGCGAGGTTGAAAAGCCTGAACTAACAAGCTGTTCCAATTTGTCTGGTTACGGCGAATATTTGACACTAGCTCGGACCCAGAATTGAAAGCCTAATTTGTCTTTCTTGGGAGGACCAACTCAAAACTGGCAGATGGGGTTACCTTCTTCTGTTAATTTTTAGCTTTCTCTTATTTTATTAATCATTTTATTTTTTAATCTTCTCATGATGACAGCTATAATAGTCATGATTTGTAAAGCACTTTTTAATAATTATTATTGTTCAATAAGCAATACCATATTACAAATTCAAGCTCCAGTAGTAGACATCAACAGATACCATTTCTCTATCAATCAATTCAAATTGCAGTATAAGCCAAGGCCAATAATCATGTAGAAAGTAGAACTGTCGGTCAACAGAAACCTCATTTTTCTTCTTTTTTGTAAAAAAAAAAAAATTTAAAGAAATGCAGGCAACAGCATTTTGATTCAATAATTTGATAAGACAATTTTTTTAAACAAAATTACACGTAAAATCCTTTTAATTAAAGAGTGATTTCGTTATATATATGTTTTATAAATAAAAATAAAATTAAAAAAATTGATGGCTTGCGTTGGATGCCTTGTACCCACCCACATTAACAAATTTCTACAATCAAATTGATTACTTGACAGTCTCGTAGGACCCAAATAGGCAAATATTTCCATTACCCTTAACTCAGGTCTTGACTTTGAGGATGGTAAAATATAATAATATCTTAATAATACGTTTGTTTTTTATTTTCGTTTTTCTTTAAGGTAGGATAATAAATCTCTCATTACGTCGTTATAAAATTAGAGACGTAATTTTTTTAAAATTAATCTCTCTTAATTTAAAAACAATTAGAGAGATTTTCTTTAACTTTTTTTTTTTAAATAATGTTTTAAACAACTACACATTACATCGCAAGCGTACGCATCATGAGAGTACTGACAATTATTCGTTTAGTACCAAGTATTTTTATTTATTTAAACAACAACCCCAGGTGCGTGAAAACGCCGAAAAGGGATAAGATTATAATTTCACAAGAGTGGTGTCCCATTGAAATATGGGAATGTCCAGCAAAAGAAGAAAGTATAAAAGAAAAGGAAAAAGAGCGAGTGGCAATGGGCGTATGCATGTCCCCCCCAACGACGTAGAGAAAGATAAGAGTCGGTGGATCGATCCACCCTTGAAAGCAAAACGTTAACTTGACCACGTTTCGCTTTTTCTCAAATTACATTTATGCCCTCCTTGCCACTTCGTTTAATCTTTTACGTTAATTTTACAATTGTGCCAAATAATTACATGTTCCCGTCAATCAATCAATTAAACCTGCCACCCACACAACCAAACAGGTTCATCCAATTTTCTTGATTGTGATCAATTAACATATTTTTGAAATGATTGAGGAGATTAATTTAGTTAGAACATTACTTTTGGAGAATGTTTTATTATTTTTATTTTATTAATTTTAAAAAATTTCATTCCTTATTAAATTTAGTAAACTTTTGAAAAATAATCAATATTATAAATATATTTTAAAAGTAATTCTATTTAAAAAAATAAATAATTAATAAATCGATAATCCTTTTTTTGTTGTCCTGGGTTACCGTTAAAGGCAAATAATAAAAATATATAATCAATTTATAAGATTATGACATACTTTTTTCAGATATAATTATTAAAAAAATCTATAATTTTAGTTATTTTTAAATTAACCCTCAAAAGTACTTGTTAAAAGTTAGAAAAGTTGGTTCATAAATTGGGTATGATTTATAATTTAGAAATTTGTCATTATTTGAATCTATATTGTTTTTAGATGCGAATTTCATATATTAATTATGAAAATCTATATTAAATATATTTTAAATCTTATAAAATAACTTGGCGACATGATGAACGGTTTATAAAATAGGTTATTGTACGTATGACCGTATAGGATTAGAGCAAAGAACCTAATATACTAACATTAAAAGTACTAAAGAAAGCATTTGGCGCAGGATTTTAACGGCATCAAAGCTATATTAAAAGAAATAATACGTACAGCCACCTCGGTCTGAGTGAAAAAAATTTCAAAATTAGACAAAAGAGGACATGAACGTGGTGCTTTCAATATCACCACTCTATGGTCATAATCGTCCATTAAATAGAAAATAACAACCAAAGTAGATTCTCACTGTCCACGTGTCATTCCACCATGCTAACTGCATGGCACCGTTTAACAGTTAGAAAATAGAAAAATAAATAACTAAATAAACAAATAAAAAGAAAAAAAAAATGCGGCTACTGCTGACTTCAGCTGGTTGAGAGCATCCAGATCTTGGCAGGAAAAAGAAGCTTCCCTTCACACACTTTCTTTCTTGCTATCTCCTCTCTCTCTCTCTCTCTCTCTCTCTCATTTTTCCTCTTTTTTCCCAAACAAGATTTTGCAATTCGCGTAACCAAGGAAAAAAAAAACACCAAGAGATGAATTTGGTGAAAGAAAAGAACAAGATAACATCAACCCAGAAAAATTCACCATGAAAGCTCATCATTTGAGCCTCTTTTTGTTCCTATCATTGTCCATTTCTTGCATAACACAAAGCACAACAACCACTGCAATTGGTATTAAGGACAGTAGTTCAATTCAGAGGAGAATTCTCCATCAGCCATTGTATCCAGCAACTCCAGTACCACCCCCAGCGGTTGAGTCACCGCCACCACCGCCACCAGATAGCTCAACTTTAAACCCAGACCAGCCATTCTTTCCTGAGGTCCCAGCAGGGTCAGGTCAAGATCAGAACCAACCACCCCCACCAGCAACTGCAACAACAGCTAATGGCAGCAGCATACCAATCCCAGCAGCAACACAACCTACAAAGCCAGCCAAAAAGGTGGCCATTGCAATATCAGTTGGAATTGTCACATTGGGAATGCTTTCAGCGCTTGCATTCTTTCTTTACCGCCACAGAAGCAAACATCCTGGCGAGTCTCAGAAGCTTGTGGGAGCCAATTCTCAGAGGTTCCAAGATGAACCAAGAGTGCCCCCATCAAGCTTTTTGTATATAGGAACCGTGGAGCCTAGTAGGAGATCAGTTAGTGAAACTGCAAACGGTTCACCTTATCAGAAACTGAATTCAATTAAAAGATCGGATCGGTATAGGCCAAGCCCTGAATTGCAGCCGCTGCCGCAACTCACAAAGCCTCCTTCTCCGAATGAGAATTCGCCAACCGTCATGTCATCATCGGATGAAGAGAGTCATGGCACGGCGTTTTATACACCACAGGCCTCGTCTATCAGCAATGATGATTATTACACACCTGCTGTAGTTTTATCTCGGCCTGTTCATGTTAACAACAATGGCACGGTGACTCATGCTAATAGCTCTGTTCCTCATTCCAAAAGAACTTCTCCCAAATCAAGACTTTTTGGTGCTTCTCCTGAAATGAAGCATGTTATTAGACCATCCACGAAGCAGCCACCGCCTCCTCCACCACCACCACCGCCAGTGTCCCATATGCCAGAAAGATTGTCCCAGCAGTCAGGAGCAATTACATACTCACCCAAAAGGCCAAAATTTTCATCCCCACCTCCACCACCAAATATGGAGCTTCTTAGATCATTAAACAGCAATTCAGCCTCACAAACAACTAAAATTCCAGTTCCACCGCCACCCCCGCCTCCACCGCCGCTGCCACTGTCAATGTCAAGTAAAGTGGGATCTTTGGACAGAAATATTTACACAACGCCGACCCCAGTGTTGCCAAAGCAGCATTCTTGGACTCCAACGCCTAAATCAACTTCTGATAGTGGGAGAACTAAATCTCCTGTAGAAGAGGTCGATAAAAGTGGGAGTACTTCTGAGAGGACTGAAGGGGATGGTACGGACGGAGCAAAACCAAAGTTGAAGGCTCTGCATTGGGACAAAGTACGGGCAACTTCAGACCGAGCCACAGTGTGGGACCAGCTAAAATCAAGCTCATTTCAGTAAGTGAAGTTGTACTTCTGTTTTTGCTGCTAACTTTGATGTACAATTTCTGATCTTGGGGGCATTTCAACTTGTTTGTAGGTTGAATGAGGACATGATGGAGACTCTTTTTGGCTGCAATTCAGTGAATTCAGTTCCAAAAGAAGCTACGAGAAGATCAGTTTTGCCTCCTGTAGAAAAGGAGAACAGGGTGTTGGACCCAAAAAAATCACAGAACATAGCTATACTGTTAAGAGCACTGAATGTAACACGAGATGAGGTGTCTGAGGCTCTTCTTGATGGTAAGTAATGTTGTTGCTTTCAATCTATTATCATCCATTAGGTTCCAAGGATTGCTTAGCAATAGGCAGCTTCACCATTCAGGCTTAATTTAACTTCACTTTCCATTATCTTGTCTTGGTTGCTGATAGTGTTTCAGCCAATATATATGCAAACACGCAAAACAGATCTCTGGTAGCTTTAGTGTCCCTGAAAAACTGACAAACAAATAATTTTAAAAAGAAACTAGAGTTCAAAAGCTCAACGTAGAAGTTTACTGCTTCTCACTTAAGTATTTGACTTGTCATCACTACTAATGATATGAATTATATAAGTCTAGCAAAATCATTATACTCGCACAATTCTGCTGCTCTTCACCAAAAATAAAAAGAGAAAAGATTTTCAAATTTGTGAAATAACCTGTAAGAAAAAGAACAATTTACAGAGCATTAATAATATCAACGGTAAAAGATTGATATCCTATCGCTAACTTGTCGCTACTTTCATTTACATGGAAATCACAAGAATAGTTGGCAAGTACTTTTGCATCTATCTCATCAAAAGAAATTAGCAATCCTACCAACATATAAATTAGCAAATAGCTACTGACTACTTCCATTCTGTAGACTATGATACGGTGTCTTTCAAGATTTTGCAATAACACTAGAAGGTTTTTAAAATTTTTTTGTTACATATTGAAGATTCCTGGTGAGACATCTAATTCATCAAAAAACAAAAAGGTCATCTGGTACTCAAGTCTTGAACCATTCTACTGACAAAACCAATAGGTCTTATACTATTTCTTGTTTTCTCCTGGAAGAAAGCATGATCTGGTCATTATTGGTTTTCACCTTTTTCACATGTAAATTGCTTCACTCTCTTTCCTTCAGCAGTCCAAGTTTCAACCACATTTATACACCTAAATTCCTTACATCACATGCACGCTGGGCTATTATGCTTAAGCTAAAATGCCTTCTTGCCTGGCATGGCCCAGGCACATACAGAAGCAAACTACAAAAGTCTGCTTAGGCAGTGCCCTTAGAAAAGTGACAAAGATGTGTACCAAATTTTTTGAAATTTCACCTTTCTTTAAGGGGTAAAAAGGCTACACAATATCCCCTTGATACTTCCCAAATGAAACTACTCAATGACCTCAATAGCACATGAAAAATAAAAGAAGGTCCTTGTTTTAAATTCACATGCAACTTGCCAAACCAGTCCAAAACATTTATGATTGCTCTGAATTTACAGTAATAACTCGACAAACAAGGTGTGCTGAGATTAACTATAAAGCCCTGAAGTATAGTAACTCATGTTATACATCTTATTAAATAAATCACGACATTTAATTATCTAACTTGTTCAACTTAGATTTCTGAAACTCATGTTATACATTTTATTAGAATCTCTCAACTAGGATCATAAATAAATGTCGGGAGTATATTGATGTAAGAACTGAGACAAGACTTAGTTGATGACAATAGAATCTCTAGTTGACATAATTCTAAGCACTCGAATGCAAGTTAAAGTGGTTTCAGATGCACAATTGTATGAACATCTATTCTTTGAAATAAAGACATATGGCATACTTGCACCATTCTTAATTATTGATCAAAAGTTAAGTTAGTTTGTCGTTTTCTATCTTTTACATGATAAGAATGACTTCAAGCCTGTAAGTGATAAATTAAAATCCACTCCCTGTTTCTTTCCATTCTATATTTTTCACGTGTTAGTTAAAAATAGAGAATTCCCTTTATCTCTTTTTGCATTCCCAAATCGCTCATTCTAGTCCCTAGCCATATCGCATCAGACAGTCTGCAATAGAGACCTATAACAAATTCACAACTCAAAAACTTGTGACAGTAGTGCTAGCAGTCCTATATATGCTAGTTGTATTGAATACATAGCCTTTTCTAATTTTTTTCTATTTTGTTATATGTCCATGCACATGATGGCTGAGGTACAACAATGTCATCCGTTGAGTTTCGTTAATCCTTTTTTTCTTTCAGTTTAAAAGCTTAAAAAAGGGTGTTACCTATAATGTGGGCACACAAAATTTAATTGAACAGAGCACAAAAATTGTTCGGGGTTCATTGCTGAATTTTTCTGTTGTATGACATCAATCATTGCAAAATGCAATTTAATGTGGAACAGGATAAGACAGTTTCTTTAAAATGTTTATTATGGTTCTTGACTTTCCATCTCTCTAATTTAGATTTCTTGCAATTCACTTTTGCCATATCACATCCACTGTGTTTTGGTGCAACAGGTAATCCTGAAAGCTTAGGTGCAGAGCTTTTGGAAACGCTGGTAAAGATGGCTCCAACCAAGGAGGAAGAAATAAAACTTCGAGAATACAGTGGTGACATCTCAAAACTAGGATCTGCAGAAAGATTTCTCAAGGCAGTACTTGATATCCCATTTGCCTTTAAAAGAGTTGAAGCAATGCTATACAGAGCTAACTTTGATACAGAAGTAAAATATCTAAGAAAGTCATATCAAACCCTAGAGGTATTTTGGATGAAAGCTCACTTGGCAAGGTTCAGTTTGTTAAATTTGATATCCTAAAACTTGTCAGTATTGACTCAAAGAAACTTAATCCTAATATGTTTGTTCTTCTCAGGCAGCGAGTGAAGAATTGAAGAACAGCAGGTTATTTTTCAAACTCCTTGAAGCTGTTCTCAAGACAGGAAACCGGATGAATGTTGGCACCAATCGCGGAGATGCTAAAGCTTTTAAACTCGATACTCTCTTAAAACTTGTAGACATAAAGGGAACAGATGGGAAGACAACATTGCTTCACTTTGTGGTCCAGGAAATTATTAGATCTGAAGGTGCAGGTACCAATTCTACAAATGAGAATGTTGAAAACAAAAGCTCCAATATAAGGGAAGATGATTTCAAGAAGCAAGGATTGCAGGTTGTTTCTGGGCTGGGTAGAGACCTAGGCAATGTCAAAAAGGCAGCAGGCATGGACTCGGATGTCTTAAGCAGTTATGTTGCAAAGCTCGAGATAGGGCTTGAGAAAGTCAGATCAGTCTTGCAATATGAGAAGTCAGACGTGCAGGGGAAATTCTTCAACTCAATGAAGATGTTTCTTAAAGAGGCTGAGGAGGAGATTACTAGGATCAAGGCGGATGAAAGAAAGGCTCTATCACATGTGAAAGATGTTACTGAATATTTTCATGGGGACACGGCAAAGGAGGAAGCGCATCCTTTTCGAGTATTCATGATTGTAAGAGATTTCCTCTCTATATTGGATCATGTCTGCAAGGAAGTGGGAAGGATGCAGGAAAGAACAATGGTTGGTTCCGCAAGATCCTTTCGAATATCTGCAACTGCTTCACTTCCAGTGCTCAACCGGTATAATGTGAGACAAGATACAAGTTCTGATGAGGAAAGCTCTTCTCCATGAAATTATGTGAAAATGATTGAATTAGCCGATCACTTCCACGCCATTTTCTAAACTAGCAGCAGCTTGGTATGTCAATTTTTTTGCATCACAAGCATGTCAAGGAGTAGGGTGGTGGAGAAGGGAAAGTACTTTTTAAGAAGTCTCTTATCATCAACAACATCCCAGTACAATCGGAGAGTTAGTTATTAGTTAAGAAGGAACAAGTTGCTCCAGAACGAGAGGTATACTTTGTACGAAGAATCACAGACGCCTGGCGTCCACAGGAAATACATATTGTTATAATAAGGAGAAATATTCATGGGAAATTTATATCAAATTGAGGGTTAGATCATCATTTACACCAGACATGGACAACATATAGTCTGATCCAAGGAAAGCAACGTCGGTGTAACTCTTTTTAAAGAGAAAGCACAAGAACACAATACTCTTTGTCCACCCCAACACATATTCCATATTTGAAGCTAGGTTTATTGATTTAAGATCAAATTCCCATAGATTTTGAATGAAGAAGAATGTTTGATGTTAGCTATTCAGCTGTGGTCTCCTCATATATTTGATTGTTACCAATAATAATAATCTTTCAGTCTTGCTTTTTTGGTTTTAGATTTTTTATGGGTCTATAACATTCGTGCCTTCAAGCTTTACTCCACTTAGATGGGTGAATTTCAAGAATGTTCCTCAAGTTTTTTCAATTCAAATAGATGAACACCAAATGTCTGCTGAAATGCCTCAGTTAAGATTAAATGGTTGTTTAAGGAAACGTTCAATAAGAGATTCCAGTTTTCCACTACATCAGTAATGGTTTAGTTCTTTTAGGTACATTAAAAATATTCATGAACTTTAATGCAAATAGGATGGTAGAGGTAATGATGAAAGAGATATGGATTAGCACTATCACCATGGTAAGAGAAAGAAGATAAAGATTAAATATTCAAACCTGAGAAAGAAAGCTGGACCATTTTTGATACATCAAACATCACCATTCTGCCAAAGCCTCTTCGTAGAAGGTAGCTTGAGCGCATTTAAGGAAAAAAATGGAGCTTTACAGATAACATTCGGACTCTAATAGTAAAACCATGTGTTTCTGGTTTTCTTTTTATTTTTTATTTTTTATTTTTATTTAACCAAATCTTAATTAATTAATTTTTTTTTATGACGTAACCAACTATGAGTACCCCTTCACTGTTATACGTTAACATGTCTCATCTATCAAACTATATTGGATTTATTAATTTATTATGAATTAACGTGCTTAAATTTGACTAAAAAATTCAAAAAAATTAAACTTGCTAAGAATCAAAACAATCTCTAAAATTTTGTTATTCTCCCTTATTTCTATTAATATCTTTATTTAAAATAAAAAAAAAGATTTGACTATTTGAATTTAATTTTTTAATTTTTTTTCCCTTTGTTCATAATCCATCCTTGATTTTCTACAATCCACCGTAACACTTGATTTTCTATAATTGATTTTCTATGATCCAAGGTAAAATTTAAGGATATAAAATTTAAGATAAATTAAGTTCAAATAACGGTACCTAAAACTCAATCTCTTTTTTATTCTTGAGGCCAACTCCAACCAAGAAAGAGGCTGATGAATGGCTGTAACTCCAAATAACTTCAACAAGAAAACTACAACGAAAAGCACTTTTCATACGTGTTCATTTTCTTACAGAAATGAATTATTTAAATAACTGATAACGACAGTTATATGATTCATTGCCAGGCTCACGGTGAGCAATTGCCCATCGTGGATCCAGAAAACAATTTAAGTACGGATGAATATGACATCTTTGAACATTGTCGACAATTATGATACCAACTCTTCACTTCATATCGGAAAAATGTTCACTAGCCAATCAAAATCCCCTACTTCTCACAGAATGCTTCAACTAACATCACAAATAAATACAATAAAGCCTTCATGTCATGGAGGCATCACGCACAGGCCAACATGTTTGGGTTGGGGTCAGTCTTTCCTGTCGTATGACACATGTAACGTATGCATAATGATGATTATATGTGCAACCATTGTACGAAAAATCCTCTTTGGAATGTGAGAGCTTTGCATTTCAGTCAACTTGTTAGACTCAAGAACAAATTGGATCATTTTGGATTTGAACAACCCCTGAGTTGGTGGTTATCATTTTTAGCACAATAGTATTAAATGCAAGTTAAATTCGTGTCGGACAGAAATGAGATGCTGGGAAGAAAGTGATCATTTTCTTGTTATTTTCTTCTTGTATCATATACAGATTAGCAAACGTTAACAATAATTTGGGAACGGTAGTTCCAGAACTAGGAAATGGGATGAATTTACCATATTTGAACCTAATTACAGGACGCACTAATTGGTTAGAAAGAGCTAGCAAATAGCCCGTGGAAAGAATGGTGCTCCTCCGGTTTTCTTTGTTCTCAATATTTTCTCCACAAGTATTCTCCACTTGGTCTCATCCTTCTTGCTCTGTTTCATAATCTTCTCCTTGAAATTCCTGCAATGAAAAATTTCCTCAACTTAGGTGAAAGTCTTAACTAACGTTAAATACATGCTGTACTGAAGTACATCAAGCTGTGAAGATTCCAGAAACTTACGAGCACAAAGGAACCCTGCAAGCTTTTGAATCAGCACAAAGACGGGAGTGGAGTTCCAGCATTTGCCACATTCTCTTGCAATGAATGCATTTTCCGGGGATTCTCAACTTGCAACCAGCAAAATGTCGGACAAGCAATTCCAGTCCCTTGCAGGCTTGGTAATTACAAGGGGGCTGGTCCTCTTTGAAGTCCCTATCATGTGGGCCAATTGTTCGGCAACCATCTCTGCATATGTGAACAAGCGCCTCCATGGCCTCATACAATTGCAAGTAGATCTTCCTCTCTTTCGATTTTCTGATTCTATCCTTTTGTCTCTGAAAATAGAAATAACAATTAGATCAAGATTCAAGTTGGCAAAGGTCAAAAGGGCTTCGTAAATCAAGAAAGAGAATGTAAATATCTAACATTTTGTTCATCGATCATCGACTCCAGGAGTTCTTTTTCAAGCACAGGGTGACTTCTCTTCATAACTTTCCAGCCTTCAGTGTCAGAAACAGGCACAAAGTTTCTCAGGATCATACGATGACAAATGAGGCTGAGCCGAGGTGCGTCACACAACAGTGCAAGCTGAAAGATGTCAATTACATTCTCTGTAGTGAGCAAACCTTGCTCTAGTTGCCACTCACATTCCCGCTTTAACTGGTGAACCGCAAAGACATGGGAAAGAACCAACAAATGCAAGACGTAATCCTCCATTTCTGCTTTCTCATAACTGCAAAAGAAATACTAATAAAAATCAGCAGAGTAGCAAAATTTAAGATATATATATCAAAAACTTCATAGCTACAAGCAGAAGTAAAACAAACTTTTTTTACCAGGAAGAGTATAGGAATCGTATAAAAACTCGAACTGCATCTGATGGAACACCGCGAATTGAGAGAGATCGCCGGCGACCCCGGCGTTTTGATTGCTTCAACATCCCTCTCATTGTAGGAGAAGCCATGCCCTGTTGGCAAGGTGTTAAAGGTTAAAAAATGTGCTTCAAATTACATTTATTTCAATGCACAACTAAATGTTTGAATAAAACTTTACTCTAACTAAGCAAAATTGGAATTATAAGACTTACAAGAATGTTAGCATGTGCATAGAAGACAGCATCATAATCAGTATAAACAATAACATCTGCGTTGTAGCCGGAGTCAAAGAGGTTCTCCCACATATTTTTTGTTGCTGTAGAGACACAACTGTACCCTCTCATGGCCGATCCGTTGATCATCAACGCCTTTTGACGACAGCTAGTTGCTGGGCCAGGTACTGGCGGTGGCATGGGGGTTGCATTGGGAAACCGTGGAGATCCCTCTTCAGCACTCTCCATCTTTGTGATATGTTTTAGGCTAATTTTCTGAAGAATCTAAAGAACAATCAAAATCAGTTTTTGGCTCAATATGGGCTTATAGAACTTTAAGGTGTCCTTTAAAATTAGAAGAGATCACAAATAGATGACACGCCTTGAAATGCTTTTAGCTATGCTAAAAGTTCCTTTTTCATATCATTTGTTTGTCCTCGGGATGATGGTAATGGCTTTAAAAATAGAATTCCTGAAAATCAGAGAGCATCTATGTGGCAGATATAAGGAGCCAAAACATTATAACTTGTTTCCTAGCTGATGAATATTAAATAAAAAAAATAGCTCTGTTTCTACAGATCTGGCCGTTGTAGGTGTTGTTGCTGATGATACAACCCACCAAGCTTCAAACTTTGTTTTCTAAATTGCTCTGTACACTTAAAAACATGATAGCAATAGAGGTTTGATGTTGAACACAGAGCATGAATTCAATCAAGATCAAAGTTGCAAGGGTTTAGATTTGAACCTTGTAAAAAACAGATCATTTCTCAAAGACACAAACTGCAAATGCTTTCTGCATTAAATTGCTACAGTTTCTACTATATTTTCTGTTATGGTGCAATCATCAGACACCAAATCACGAAATTAAGAATAGCCAAATAGAAGCTTCATAAGCTTCACCGGAATCCAGGAAAAGCCATGCGGCAGAAAGAATCACTGAAATAACAGAATCTATCTGATTTAAACATATTCTATTAATTAATGAAAAAAAAAAATCTGCAAAATAGAATCGAAATATCCCTGAATTCTTAGTTTGTTTTATTACGCAATCGACACCTCATGCACCCAAAAAAAAAATTCTCCTAATGAAAATCATCACCATTTCCTACACAAATTAATCAATAACCAGAAAATCATAATATGGGAATGATAATCACATGCCTGTTCTTCAATATTGTTCTTCCACGTAAAGAGATAGCTAGCTCAGGATTCACGTACTGCAGCTGCAGCCTGTAATAATATCTAATATTTTTCTTCCTATTTTGTATCTCTGGCGCACAACTTTGGCTTCTCTAAATAAACACAAGAACGCAAATACAAGCTCTTGGAAGATTGGTGTTTCTTGCTCTTTTGAAGAAAGAACACAGAGAAAAGTTTGTGAAAATTGAATAAGATTTATAGATTGTCTATCCGTCGATCTACTTCGGGCTAAAAAAAAACCGGAAGGTAGCTGACGTGCATGATTTTATCCAAGCTGACTCAGACACACATCAAAGCCGTTGATAATAATAATTGTAGTAATCCAATATAGTTATGGTGCCAAATCCACGCACGCGCTTTCCCTCCTTTTCATCAATGCTTCAACGACACTAACTATCTTCGCTCTTTATCAATCATCGGCAAAAGTCTACTGTTCGGACATTGCATAAGATTTTTATAGCTTGTTAACTGGAGACAGAAAATGATCTTTAACTTTGTTTTGTTTGTTTCTTCAAGTTGATGAGTAGATCAGTTTCCAGCTAATTTCTAACTGGCTTTTGTTCCTTTTGTTCTTCTTTTTCATTTGTTTATTATTTTTTCATACAACACATGCTTCATGTTTGTTTTCAATTTTATTTACTGTTGTCCAGTACTGATTAAATTCATTGGTTAAATCGTTTCTACTTATATTTGATCGTTTTTTTAATTTAATATAATTTTTAATAATTTATAGGAACAACTTTGTTGAGCTGATCAACAAGGCTGAAACTTGATTTTTTTTTCTCAAATTTTGTTGAACCTATGCATCAAAAGATATTCGTAAGTGATATAATTTTATCCTAATCAACTGATTTTGTTAAGAAAAATTATTTTCTTTTTGGTCAAGAGGTTCATGGCGAGGTTTCAAATCAACTTATTGACCTTATGTTATATCTCAATATAAAGAATAAATCAAGGATCTATATTCATTTATAAACCCTCCTAACGGATGGGTAATACTCAAAATAACTATTTATGATACTCTATAATTTATGCAATTAGATAAATAATATGCACAGAATTGACTGTCTCAATGGCATCTCTTATCATTGTCGGAGGAGAATTTACCAAACTCAAGTTCTATTGACATTTGTTAAAATCTTTTTACATTTCAATTTTTTTTTTTTTTATTAAGGTTGAGATAAATTTTGAGTTTGGCTATATCAAAATAATATATATGGCTTAAGATATTATAGAATTAAGCTGTTAGTTTAAATTTTTGGAACAATTTAATAAAAATTCATTTAATCTAATTTAATGATTATAAATTTTGTTGAGTTGCATAAAAAATTATTTTATAACTTCTTTTCTTTATCATTTAACTGAATTAGATTAAAGAGATTGTAAATTAGCATTCAGAAACTCTTTTTATATTCAAAATTTTCATTTTTTATAAACTTTTTTGTGGGTTTTTTCAAACTTCTAAAAATATTAAAAGAAACACGTATATTATTTTATAAATTATACTTTATTCTTAGTTCACAATAAATTATTTTAATTAATTTAATTTGATTAAAAAATCAAAATTTTCAATAAATTTTTACTACCAAAAACCGAAATGCTTGCCAGTTGCCATTGTGATTGAATTTATGAAGACAGAAATAGTGATTGAAAAATCTTCGAGGAAAAGTTGGTTGTGGAATGAGACGTACGCAACACAGTACAGTAGATGTGAGAAATAGACTGCTGATTTTATTGTATATAAATATCAAGCGAAAACATTATGAACTCTGTCGTTTTGCTTTTTTATAGCAGAGATTTTATTTGTTATCACAAAGTCTTCCATATATTTTATTAATCATCATAAAATATCAATTTATCCTTATAATAAATAATATTTACCTTACTTGATTATATTAAAGAAATTATTAGTTCCAATAATTTGTAAATAATGATAAAAATCTCTCTTTTAGTAAAGTAAAAATAATTTGATCAAATAAAAATAATAAAATACCAAAATCACTTTTATTATATAGAGTGAGTCTTTTAATGGATAAATAATATTTTGTTTAAAAAGAAACTATACTTTAAACAAATTATGATTATTTCTAACATTTCAAAACTTTAAATAAACCATTCTTAATTTTTAACTTTATCTATTAAAAAATTTAAAATTTAAACTGTCTTATTCAATAAAAAAACAATTAATTTAACCTCTTTAAATTCTTTCTAACTGACAAACAATCAAAACAAAATTTTGTCAAAAGAACTTATAAATTAAAAAAAAAAAAAAAACTCATGTAACTGGTCAATAAATTACAAATAATCCTAATGAGTAGCTCAAGTGCCAAAAGCTTTGGACCTGAGATGTTTGAACCTCCTTGGTGTATTTTTTTGGGACTATACCCTTTGAAGTAAGATCCGTGAGATTAGTCTAGGTGCGCACAGGTTGGCCTGAATATTCATGGCTACAAAAAAATATATATGTATAAGTTAAAAAATTAGTAAACAATTATACTTCCGCTTATAATCACTCAAAATATCCACAAAATATTAAATAAAAATATAAAAAAATAAATATAATGTTAAAAATATATAAAATAATTTTATATATTTATAAAAATTTAAAAGTAATAAAATTTTAAAAAATATTTATGAGAAAGTAAGAAACAAATAAGATTATAATAACTAGTTCAAGAGTTTTCAGGTTCTTTCAAATTAAAAATTCTCTCTGTTTGAAGTGATTTTTTACATAAAGATTTTTTTTTTGTTCTAAAAAAATATGTCATTTGTTTTTTGAGATTTTATTAGATAATATTAAAAATAAATATTTTAAATATTTACATAAATTATTCTTTTAAATTATTTAAGAAAAAAATATATAAAACTATAATATATATTTATATTTTAATATTACATATTCTTTGATATTAATATTAAAAAAATTAAGCTTTCTTATATAATTACGGAATACTATTTTTAAAAATTTAAGATTTTCAATATTTAATATTAATTTTAAAAAATATAATAATTATTTATACATTAAAAAGTTTACTTTATAAAATAAAGATGGTTTTGGTGTCTTATTATTTTTAATTGATCAAATTATTTTTACTTTAACAATAGAGAAAGTTTCTACAAATATTTACAAATTATGTGAGTTAATAGTTCTTTCGTAAAATAAGGGAAAGTAAGTGTTATTTCTTATAAGGGTAAACTAATATTTTTAAGGATAAATGTTGTAACAGGGGTTTTATGGTGATTAATAAAATTTATCAAAGATTTTGAATAATTAATGAAACTCATAGGGGGCACTAAAAAAAAGCCAAACAACAAGGGTCCATTATATTTTTTCCCTAAATATCAAACTCAAATTCCCTGTCAAATGTTATATATACATATACTGTAGCACGTGCTCAATTAATGGGATTGTCGTGAAGTTATTTATGGAGAATTAAATTAATTTTTTCTATTTAGTTCTTAATTTCTAAATTAAGGTGTAGGAATTCTACTGCTTTTTTTTTTTTTTTTCTAAATTTATAGGTTATATAGTTTAAAAACAGCCCTTATAATTAGAATTCGGAAAAGACTACAACAACTAATCTATTATGCACATATTTAATTAATCTTTATTGCGATTATTTTTAAACGGTATAAATGACTTAAGTGGTACAATCACAAAATAGATAAGAGTCCAAATAAAAAAAATAAAAAAATTATTGATGATTTCGTATTTTACTTAATGGTTTAATTATAATTGAATCGCCAGTTCGATCCAATCAATCTAAATTTAGTTACTTCATACGGCTAATTTCTAAATCAATCTGAGAAACCAAATGCCAGGTTTCTGTTTCTTTACCCAACCCATTATACTGCAAAATCCAACCCAAGCTGCATTTGTGCTCCAATTGGCTCGGCTTTCAAGTTTATGGGTATTTTGCACACAGCACAATGCAAGAGTTTCAGTACCTCAACTCAAGTTACTCAACTCTGGGTCGATTTATTTCTGGCCCTAGGATGAATTCACCTTGGACATGATCACGAAGCCTTTTAAAAATATGCAATATTCAACTGACAGAACAACACTTCCAGTATCACTGAAATCTTTTAAGTAACATTATTGATGCATTTTCGGATTCTTTGGATTGCTCTTCAAGTAAACTATCTTGAAGCATTGAATGAACAATATAAATTCTTTTTGGTGTTTTGAATGAATTGTTACCAATTTATGTTCACCACAAATTGTAGGTGGTCGCATAATCAGCTATGACATCAAGGGCCACATTTGACTGGTCATTTGTTCTTACAACTACGGCTAATTGGAGAATTATTCATTCAAATACTTAGCCAGAGTGAGTTGCATATTAGTTATTATCTAAACTATATTCACTTTGAAGAAGATGAGTTATATTCTTCCCTAATTGGTTCTATGATATACTATGTTCTAGGATGATAATTTTTGTAGTCGTGCTTTTGGATTTGTTTGAATTCATAGAGAAGAGGCAAACTGACAAACCAAAAAAGTTGAGCAGCACTGAAATGGTCGGTTGCAGCTTTCAATTTGATTTTTTCCCCCTTTTCTTTTGGTATATGTTTTCACCTGTCAGAACTGAAATCTAGACTGGATACAGTTGTTAGCATCTCTTTTGCAACAAGTAGGAAATTAATAATTTGAGAACCCATCTCAAATATTTGGTTTTCTGGTTCTTATATTTAAAGTAATATGACACTAGAGTTAACAATTATTATATCACTTATGATCTTATCTCATTATGCAATTCCAAATTACTATTCTTGATCAGTGTTTGAGGTGTTCTCATTGAGGATGATGCTTAAAATGTTTTACGCTCCTTTTTTTCTTGTAAGGATGAACAAATCTCCCAATTCTGATGTGAACAAGGCCTGGTCGAAGGAAGTCAAGCAGCAGCGTGCCTCATCTCTTGTAGTAACAGTAGAATCTTGTTCACTTTATTTGGATGATATTTGTATTGTGAATTCTAAACTTTCCTTTTGTATGCAGAAAATTCCGAATTGTCCCAAGCTGTTGTCTACCTGCTTAAGCACCATGTTCAAGTCAAGATAATTGGGCTTGACCTCTGCTTGTTTCGAAGTTCTTAACAGATATTTGGTTGACTCAGGGATTATCGGTCAAAATTTGGGGTACTTTTCATATTCTGCTGCGTCTTTTAGAATACTTAATCAATTTTTAACGCCGCTTATAATAGATTTATTATAGAGTTTTATGGTATATTTTCAGCATGCGACGCTTAAAATTATAGTATATGTCACATCCTCCTACAATCAATCAATCTTTATTTAAGAGTAATCATGACCATTTAGCATTAAGTCTTTTAATTAAGGGATTGGCTTGTCAATTGAAGCCTTAATTGACGATGCATTATCATGATAAATTATCCAAAGGATGCTCTTCTGATTAGATATAAGAAAAAATATAACATGAACAAGTGTGTCCCCTATAATAATAATGTTCCATTTCAATGAACTCTACATCAAATATTACCTTATTGATGCTATAATGAGTTAACATTTACGAAGAAAGTAATTATACATTTGATGAGCAGATGAGCTCCCACTCTCTCTGCCCATTTTCAGTTTAATAATTTCCACTTTTATGCCACCATACAATAGTCTGACAAAAAATTCAGAGCAGTCGCCTCGGGCGGTAACAATTCTAATTCTTCCGCTTATTCTAGACAGGAAGTTGGCGCGAAATTTGCGACAACAATAGTATTAACAAAGGGAAACCAACAGGAAGAAGAAACAAACCCATCAGAAAACTGAATGATGAGAACAAAACCCACCTGTGCTGGGGTAGAAAAATGAGAAGTCTTTGGAAATTTTATGGAACTCTAATTTCTCATGATTGTTTAACTAAGATGTACTGATAGAAGACAATCGTTAAATATGATAAATACAATTTCAAAGATCACCAAATTAGAGAAAGGTTTGACGAGTTAATAAGTAAATCATCGGACAACCATGATGAGTCAAATTTTTAACACATTTAAAAATTTATTCATAAGAACATTTTAAAGGTTAGAACATAACTAAACCTTAAAAGAAAATATTCAATCTGTTAAAAATTAGAAGCGTCCCCGCCATTTTCAGAATTAACCCCAGTGATGGAAGCATGATTTTGGGCACATAGTCTGCAAGAGTAAGTAGGAGAACATGGTGCACAGTCAAAGCTAGGGGCTGACCATCTCGGGCTTGAAGAATTCAGTCAAAATGTCTAGTCTTGGCAGCAGCAATATCTAAGCAAACAAAAAAACCTGCAAACTGTATGCCACATTGTGTAATTTAATTATTATTATTATTATAATCATTAATATAAGGCTCAGCATTTATATGTTTTATATCGTTCATATCATGTCTTGTATATTTTAGTAAGTGGGTTGGCCTGCAAGGAGCGTCTTCGTCTTCATATAACCAGACTGGAATGGAGTGGTCCAGCCTTTCACACGTGAAGACGCTCCTTCCTGCAATAATAATCACGTGTGTTATCAAACACTCATCAATACTTTTCTTGGCTTTGCCCAAGCTCAGGCCCAAGCTTTTCCCCTTCTAAATCTCTTGTGCATTAGTGGGTCCTTTTCATACATTTTGTTTATTTTGTTGCAACTTGGATTAACCATTATTAATTGCTCTTACTTGCTTCTCTGCCATAGCCTTCTATATGGGCAAGAAAGAAAATCGACCTGTAAACAGTCTCAGAATCACTGGACCACCATAGCCAAGTGGGATGCGCATCATGATATGGTAATATTATTCATTGATTATAAATCCTTATTGTCGTATTAGATCTTTCATTATCAACATATTAACTCAATTCAAATGGTATCTAATAATTCTTTAGAGTTATGTCTATATGTCATGGTTCCGAAATTTATCCTTTTAAATAAACACCAAAAGAATTACAATAGTTGGAGACCAAATGAAAACTAATCATTGATAATTTTAAAAATCTCTTAGAAACGTCTCTTACGTTATCATATAGAAGTATCGATGTAATTTTATGGAGTCATTCAATTTGAATGCTACACAAAAGACATAAATTAGATTAGATGATAAAACGGGGAATATATCATTAAAAAAAAAACTAAATTGCATTTATTTTGATAATGTGAAGAGTTGATGTGTGTTAGTGGAGTAGTGAAATTGGGTTGTGCGTTCAGTAGAATTCTAGCTCAATCTTACTGAAATCGAATAGGGGATTCTGATCAGAAAAATATTTAACAAGGGCAACAAGGAAATTGAGAGAGAAGACAGATAACAACAAAGAACAATTCAGTAATCTATTAAACATCATCTGTCAGGGCAACAGAATTCACCATTTATTTTTGTAAGAAGAGTAATATTCCTTATCTGACTCTTTCAAGTGTTAAATGAGATGGCGTTTCACCTATTATATTCACAGTCCAGTTTTTGGATCTTGCGTCCTCTTCATTTCTCAATTTCTATATTCAATTGCTCATTAAACAAACGAATAAAGGCCAGAACCTCCTGCTCCTTAAAACAAAATTATAACAATAATAGATCACTTTATGATATCCTTCGAGGGGTTCTTGCTGCTCAATCAAATTCATGACTTCTCATTAATCTAATAAAGTTTAAGTAATCCAATTGTCCAATAAGGGAGAAGCCTTACAAAGTTGCAGTTATTCTCAAAACCCTAGGTGTTGCAGGCAATAAAAAAATGAGAGCATAGACTATGTTAATAACATATTTAAAATCTGAGAAAAATTAAATAAGAATACTTTTATTATGTTTGGACCATCATTGAAACATATGTATACAATATCATTACACTTTTTTACAATGCCCAAATAAAATATTACAAGGCAAGTATATGCTCAACTTGTATGTACAAAATCTGTATTCAACTATGATATGATATCACGTGCGTAGTAAATTAAATTTATCAATATTTATTATTTTAACTTTCATATATTTATCTTATCACTTATACGATGTCACATCAGTTGAGAACCAAAGTTGGGATACAGACTTTGTATCCATATCATTACTCACTTAAAAAAGTTAATTCTTTACTAAAATTATGATATGTTATTAATAAATAATTTAAAGAAATAACTCATAGATTAGTAGATATCAATATTTTTAGGCGTGAAAATTACATGACATGCATGTCACATGCTTGAGTTTACAATTCGTACACATAATGGGCAAGAGTAACCCATTTACTTGTTACTTTTTTACATAATTGAGTTAATTGGATTTCAATTAACTAGGCTTATATTCGGCCAAAAGTCATGAGCTGTTCACATATATAGACAGATTCTTGGAAATTTTACAGATTTCATACGAAAAGAGATCATTGTTTTGACAAGAGAAGAAAAAGAAGATCAAGAGTGAACATGCCCTATCTTGATGGGAAGAGGGAAGTGCACATTTTTGTGAAACAACAGAAAATGGGTCATGACTCATGGCTGGTAGCAGCCAGGATCAGGGTCATGGCCATGCCAAGCCAAGGCGTGGACAAGACAAGTAAGGGGCATTTCTAAATTTATTGTACGGGAAAAATGTTTTTGCCATTTCCTCCTGTAATGACTTTCGTTACCAATTTCTTTTATTTTTCCATATTACTTTATCTCATCCACAAAAGCAGAAATTGGTACCACTAAATTTGAGATATTGTGTTGAACACAAATATGGGTTATTGTAGAGATTATATATCAAAGGAAAATAACACTTTATTTTATTTTTTCTTCGAATATATCATATTATAACGTTATGTCAATTTTTATAAATAACGTTTATGGATATGGTTATGATGTATTAGATGCACTAGTTTTGTATAAAAGTTGTAGATTTGTATATGAAACTTATAAATGTCTATATAAAACTTGTAAATGACAAAAAAACTAATAAACTTTTTTTTTTTTTTAAATCAAGGTGTCCGAGCTAACTTACATGCATCATGACTAACCTTCGGGGGAGACTAGCGCAACCATAACCCATTGTCACGGCCTCTTACTTAAATCATAATTCTCAGGGGAGACTAAAGCAATCACAATTCACTGTCATGGCCTTCCACTTAAATCACGATCCTCGAGAGAGACTAATGCAACCACAATCTATTATCATGACCTCCCAGATATCTCATTGTTGATCTTAACTCCTTAATCCTGGGTTGTCTTACCACTTGGACTAAACCATTATAGGACTTAGTTTTTTTTTTTTTAATTTAATTTTACATACCATTTGATAGCAGTTCATTTTCTAATTTAATGATGAAAAGAACTGCTGAGTTGACATAAAAAAACTACCTTTTAATACATATTTCTCACTCATAGATTATAGTAAATCAATAGTTATCAAATGGCGTATAAAATTAAATTAAACAAAATAAGTATCAACGGCTTGACCTTTTATATAAACGATTGGACTATTATAACTTAATTTTTTGACTTAATATTTTGACACTATTTTTTAACCATTAGTTTAATCTAATCCAGTGGTTGAGAGATGAAAGATACAAGATGGGTTTTTAAATGCAAACACAACAATTATTTTAACTATTTGATTTGATCAAATCGATGATTAAGAAACAATTTCAAAATATGAAGTTAAAAATTAAATTACAATAGTTTAATGATAAATAAATATATATGCATATATTTATATGCTCATATTATTAGGATTTATTTTTTTGATTTAAATGTATATACTATTTGATAATTGTTAATTTATAATCTAACGAAAAAAAAAGAGTTGACATGGAAAAAATCACCTTTTAATTTTTGTTCCTACCGTGAAGTATAGTAAATGAACGACTATCAAATAGTATCTAAATTAAGTAAAAACAAAATTTCCAATAACCTGTCCCATAGTTATAATTTTTTGTAAGTATTTATAAGTTTTATTTTATATATGTTTACGAATTTTATATGTTGGTTCACAACTTTTATATAAAAGGAAATATATCATAATATGATCTTTAGTTTATTAAAAAAATTAGCATTTTGAGTATTTAAGTGTATTGTTATTATAGTAAACTTTTAAATAATGAAATAAATGATCCAATTCCTAAAAAACGAAAGGAAAGAAAAGAAGAGAAGAAAGAAATACCAAATAAAACAAAAAGAAAAAATATCTCACTTTAGTGAAACCTTAGAGCAAAAGTTACCATGCGACAGCTGTCGCGAGTTAAAGTTATAATCAGAAATAAAATAAGCATCTAATAAATATGCAAAACAAGAAATAATACGAGAATCTCCCAACATTTGGAGAAATATTTGGCCTTGCTTTGTATATACCACAACGTTAACAGCGTATAACCGCTAAATAACGCCTCTCTGTATCTCGTCCGCTTGTTTTGGCGGCACTAAACCCGCTGCTCTCACTCACCCATCCACTCTTGGCTCACCCTTTTATCTCATCAACGTGTGCTCAGCAGTTAAAAATCCTTCAAATACCCATGTCCTGTTTTGCCTTTTGATGCTCATTTTCTCAAAGTTTTTGAGTCTTTACAGGTTGAGTTAGGGAGTGGGGAGAGTGGACAGCTATGGGGGACTTTGATGGTTCATTTTCTTTGTCTAATCTCATGTGTCAAGAAGATGAAGAACCGTTCTTGGTTCTGGAAACAGGGGACTCTGAGAAGGATTGTGTCGACTACAAGTATTGTGTTTTCGGAAATGACGATGAGGACTATGAGAAGTACGTGGAGAAGTTGTTGCTTGATAAAATCACCAATCTTGGATCCAAAAGCTGTGTCTTTTCCGATGATTATTCTCCCTGGACCCAAAGCTGGCTAAAATGTGCTCGTTTGGATGCCGTTGAATGGATACTCAATGTATATACATATTTTTTCCTTTTAAAGCCCTTTCTTTCATTTTATTGTGGTTTTTTTTTAATTGGTTTTCGGGTTTTAGTTCATAGTGGTTTGTGGGTTTTCTTGATTTAGGCAAGAGCTATGTTCGGGTTCCAGTTTCATACAGCTTATCTTTCTGTGTACTATTTTGATCGGTTTCTCTCAAAGCGATCCATTGCCGTAAGCAACTCTGACTTTTCCATATATTGGTTGAGAAAATTAGGAAGCTTTCATTTTATATATTCTGGTTTAAAACGATAACATTGATGTGTGTGTTTATGCTGATTTGTGGATGTAATATAGGATGGAAAATTATGGGCTATTCGGTTGCTATCTGTGGCATGTCTGTCATTGGCTGCAAAGATGGAGGAATGTGAAGTACCAACCTTATCAGAATTTAAAGTAGAAAATTTTGATTTTGAGAACAAGGTGATTCAGAGAATGGAACTGTTAGTGTTGAACACATTGGAGTGGAAAATGGGTTCAACTACTCCTTTTGTTTTTTTACACTACTTCATTACTAAATTTTGCGGTGAATGTAGACCCAAAAATTTGTTCTTTAAAGCTGGGGAACTTGTTATGACTATAACAAAAGGTAATTGCATTGTTGATGCTTGTCAATAGATTGGTGAATTGATTGTAGGCTTATTTATCAAGTTGGATCTTTTGGTACAGAGATTAATTTGGTGGATCGTGAACCATCTATGATAGCTGCGGCTGCAGTGTTAGTTGCATCTGAGTGTGAATTGACAAAGGAAACAATGGAGTTGAAGTTGAATGTGATCTCATCATTGGGTTCTCCTGAAATTGTAAGTTTCCTTGCTTGAATAAATCAACTTTTTTGGATTGTCAATTGAGGAATATAGCAAGGTTTTTGATGCAGAATGTTTTCTGATTGCTTTGTATATTTCACTGCTACAGGAAGGTATATATTCTTGTTACATTCTAATGAAGAAGATTTTGATGGGAAAACTAAAGACTCCCAAGTCGGTGGTATGCCAGAATTTGTCAGCAACAAGCTCAAAAACAGTTTTGGAGAACTCTTGTTTAACCTCTGGTGCTGCCACTAAAAGAAGACTTACATACAATGAATCTGATGAAAATAGCCTATCCAAGAAAACCTGTCGGCCATAGTTAGTGGAATTTGATATTTTGGTTTATAGGATCCTTTTTTTCTCTGGATATTGATTCCTGCTATTAGATTTGATTATAGGTCTAATGAGTGTTATTGCCATCTTATAGTATGATTTGAAGTTTATGACTGGGATTTCATTTTCCAATACTAAACAAAAGTTTCCGCTAGTGACAACCAAGAAGATAAAGAAAAGGGATAGTAAATAAATAAAAAGGATGTAACTTTAGCCTACAGTGAGAAGTAAGAAGCTGACCGAAGTTCAGAAACCATCAGTGGGGAGGAGCGGCCAAGAGTGCAAGGTCATCAAAGACTTTTTGTCAATAGTAATTCTTTAATAGTGTTTGCTTTTAATGAATGCTCTACTATCTTACCACACTTTCTAGTTTGTTTTGTTGTATTTCTTTTTCCTTTTTTCTTTTTATTGGTCGTGATAGAATATTTATCTATGTTTATATCACTTGCAACCCTACGTTTTGATGGGGGCTTGGGATGCTTCCCATGTCTTTCAAAAGGCTGAAAGCCATGAGGAATGAAGAATTGTTTTTGTTTGATTTGATACATCTGTGTTGCATTTGGGCCACCGAAAAAAGTTCGTAAAGGTGAGCGTGATTAGATTTGCCTGGAATATAGGAGGTTCCTTTTGATTAATGGGAAGCACCTTTTTACTGTTCCTATTGCACTGTGTTTGGGGTCATAAAGCCCCAAAAGATCCTTTTGTCAATCCAGGGCTTATCTTCTCTGCTGATTATAATGCAATTGAAATCCTCTGAGATGATGTTATAATGCTTGATTAGATTGTCTACCATCTCAATCTTAGAGACAGATTATGTTAAATCCCAGCGCATATATGAAGTTTGTTCCTAAAAGATAAGACCACATTGTCACTTGTAATATAAAAGTCTTTTCTCCTGTTCTGTGATTAGTGATCATCCGAAATAAGCCACAACCCCATTACCAACATTCTTATAGTAATTAAAGGTAAATTTCTCAAAGTTGCTAACTAATGCACCTTAATTAGGTCATTCTATTGAACAATATAGAAAGTGAATAATGAAGATATTTACTTCCTTCATTGATGTTGTAGGACCCCTCCCAGCTTCATCAAATTAGGAGCCTTTGTTTTGGGGGAAAGTGGGTGGATAGGGGTAATAAGATTCATAGCACAATGTTGTCAGAGGGCTCCACCCTTCCACATGCCTTCATGGGGTTCTTAGGATATCCAGTCTGGCATCGTACAACATTGTATTTTGGCCTCCAGTAAGTACCATCCATGCTCGTATGCAGGACACGGTCCATTCTCCTTGAGCAGCATATACCTGTTTTTCAGCAGTCATATCAAAGTGTTTCACTGGTCCACCAGATTGAAATTGTTTAGCATGTATGACAATCTCCCGTTTAAGATTTATTATCAAGGTTGCACATGTTATGTTTCATATTTCCGAACCAACAATTCTCAAGGAAAGAGCAAGATAATCCTTCGGTTCTAGGTCTCTTTTTCTAACATATATGCAACATAAGAGCAAATGGTGTTCCGGTATATCAATGATAACTGGGCTGCGAGGATTAACTGGATTATATGCATTTTCACTTCTAGATAATCTCTAGCTGATTTGATATGAAGATATGCATCTGTACATATAAAGAGATTGCAATTTAGCTATCTTGAGCAAAATCAACTATATCTGAATTTGCAAACAGGAGAGCATGGTAGATTTATCCCAAATTTGCAAAAAGCTGGCCACAGGAGGAAATGGAATGCGCCTGCTAGTATTGACAAATAATTCAAAACAAAATAGACGCCGTGTTCGAATGAAAAATGGCAAGTGCAAGAACATCTGATTCAAGCCTGTTAAATTTGATTAGGAGAGTTGTGACGGGATAGTGTCCAATCTGTAGAATTTGTTGACAGCTTGCTTGAAATTTATGATGGTCAAGATGGTGACACCAAGACGACTGACGTTTATTATTTTCCATGGCTCTTAGGTACAACTATGCTTTCATAGTGCATTGCATCTCTCACTTAGATAAGCTCAAAGTTGTGACTCATCACATCCATCCACATCGAATAGTAAGAGCTTCCTTGTGCCGCTATGAGAACAATCATTTCTATTATTTTTGTTATTCGGGTAAACTGAGTTGGACATCATTCTCTCTAGTGACAGTAGAGAAGGACCAGATGTAAATTTCTTTTTGCTTGGCAACCAAAAGTTACTTTGACTAGGGCTGTCCTAATATGTTTTCTTATTGAAGGAAATAATTCCATACCCGGTTGCTTTTCCTTTTTTTCTTTATTAAATTTAATTATGTGTCTACCTATAAAAGCTTCACCAGTAGCTATAGTAATTCTTTATAGCACTTTCCTAAAATTGAAGATATAATTATTTTTTCTTTCTAAAATTATTAATAACAATGAAATCCAATTTCGGGTGAATATAAAAATCTTAATATTATAAGTTTACCTTTATTTAAAAATCATTCGTACAATTTGATTGGCATTGAAGTAGGTCATGGGTGTTTCTCTTTTACACAAATAATTGGGTCAGTAAAAGAGATTTGGTCCACTAAGCCGAGCCCAGACAAGGGTCCACTAAACCAACCCTGAAATGGGTCCAGTTGACTTGGGCCGGATCTTGTGCCCAAAAAGCTTAACAGCATTAAGCGCCACGAACCAATTTGAAATTTTAAGATATTCAAAGCTACACATGGTGGGTTTTCACTTACGGTAACAATCCAATCACAGTTGTAGAACGGAAAAAATCTCAAGAGTCAAACATTTTGACTCTTCTTTTCTTGGACTGTCATCTAAAACTTTATCACAACATGTAACTTTATTATCCTCGAGTTTGATTAATCGAATTGTTCATTTCTCCCCCTGAATTCAGAAAACAGAAACACTTTCAAAAATCACCGAAGACACTTCCGTTACCCGATGGAGAAGCGGCTACGTTCATCACTACAATCTTCAGCCGAAGAATTCCTAATCTTGGCCACAAAACAATCCCTCAAATCATCCAAACAGACGTTGAAAACCCTAATTCACTCCATAAACACTTCAAATTTAACCAGTTCTTTACCGCTCTCTCTACAAAATTCGATCTTTCAAGCAATTCAATGCTTGAAGAATAAAACAGAACTCGACCCCGCCAAGTCCCCTCCGATAAAGCGGCTCCGGAGATCTTCTAGAACCGTGAAAGAATCAAATCTAGATGACGACGTCAATGGTAATGGTAATGATAATAATGCGATTGAAAGGGAACATAAAATCTTTGAAAAGCTTCAGATTTATGCCCATGTAGCGTTATTGTGTAGTAATCATCCGAACCGCCTATTCTTATCATCGGATTTGTTGCTAGCTGTACAGTTGTTGCACGATAATCTGATTCTTTTCGAGTCGGATTCAGTTTTGTGTCTGGAGATTGCGAGCTTATGCGAGAACTGGTGGAAGGACGATCTGGCGGGGAAAGAGATGCTGATTACTCAGTTTTTGCCGTTCCTGGTTTCGCGGTCACTGACTTTGAAGAAGAAAGTTGATGTGCATAGAGTTTACAGTCTTCGTGAGGCGTTTGCGTTGTTTGATTTTGACGATGAGAGTATTGAAGATTTGAAATTGTTGTTAATTCGTTGCTTGATTTCTCCTTTGTATTTGAAGACCGAGGATGGGAGGAAATTTCTGTCGTTTATGTTTGGATTAAGCAGGCAAGTGTTGAAAGAAGCGCTGGCGATGATAAAGTCACAGATTGCTTTTGGGAGAAAGTCGATTTTGGAGGCTTATGGAGATGTATTGTTCAGGGCCTGGAAAGGAGTTGAAGAGCGGTTCAGAGAGGAGATTGAAGATGGGTTTTTGCAGGGTTTGGTTGAAGGGGCAATAAATGCAAAGTCTCAGGGTTTTGCAGCTTCTATTAGGAGGATTCTGGGGGGTTTTATTAATCAGAGAACTATTAATGGAGTTGAGAAGATGCTTTTTAAATTAGCTGAGCCTGTGTTATTTCGGTCGCTTCAGGTGAGTTGTTGTTTTTTGGTTAATAATTGGGTTCTGAAGTGTTTTCGTTAAATTGTTTGTTGCATTTGTTACTCTGATTATTGTCTTACATTATGGTATTTTTTTGGTTCATTGCAAATTGTTCTCTATTTTTGGGTCTAAAATTTGATCTGCCAGTTGGATGTTGTTTAAGGAAGGCAATGCAGTTTATTGTAGGAAGAATAAGGCTACTTCAGTTCATGGACATCTTTTTCAGGGTTAGATAGCAGATACTCCGGTTACATTTGGTACACCTTCGGCAGTGCTTTTATAATTGCTCAAGTGTTTAGTCTAAGTGCACGTTGGCGGTTGGTGTACAACTCCCTTGACCAATTAATGTCTTGGAGACAAATTTCATTTGCTTATGTCATTTATTGCTTAAAGTTAGGAAGAATATTGCATTTCAGCACATAGTGATATCCAAATGTAGACTGCTGAGAATGAATTGTCTTATGTTTTTTCATACAAGTGACTGACACATTGGGCAATGCTGTCGTGTCCCCAATGTGTACAACTATTTTCAATAGGAGATGGCTAAAATCCAAAACTTAACATGTTTCCTTTCATATACCTGTTTATTATTCATTTGTTTCTTTAACAGGTTGCAAATTCAAATGTTCGTCATAATGCCCTTCATCTTCTTTTGGATTTTTTTCCTCTTGAAGATCCTGATGCCACAAAAGAGGTTAAAGATACACTGCTTGACAGACAGTTCTTTATATTGGAAAAATTACTCATGGATGATTGTCCAGATGTGAGAATTGTTGCAGTGGAGGGTTGTTGCCGCATACTTCATTTATATTGGGAAGTTATCCCTTCATCAACCATTACAAAGATAATTACAAAAATTTTTGATGAGATTTCTCATGACATTTGCAATGAGGTTAGAGTTTCCACTGTGAATGGCATTATTTATTTGCTTGGAAACCCTTATTCTCATGAAGTACTTAAAGTGCTTCTACCGAGATTGGGGCATTTGATGCAAGATAATGTTCTTTCTGTGAGACTTGCTCTGGCAGATCTCCTCCTGCTTCTACGAGATATTCGAAATTTCCAGTTTAATAAGGTATTCGGTGTTTTATAATTTTTTTCAACATCTGATGCCTTACTCTATGATATTTGCTTGATGTTTTTCTTTTATTATTCTGCAGGTAGTGGGCTTAGATGTCTTGCTATCTACGCTTGCAACAGATCAATCTCAGGTTGCTCAGAAAATTACAAGACTGCTAATGCCGTCATACTTCCCTACAAGAGTGAATATTGAAGAGGCATGCAATCGGTGTGTAACACTCATGAAAAGGTCTCCTATGGCTGGTGCAAGATTTTGTCAATTTTCTGTTTCAGAAGGGGCACCTCTCAATTCTCTCATGGAACTTGTTAGAGTATTCATCAGTTTGATCTTGTCCCCTGGTAAGCTGGATGCAGATCTGATTGAGAGTTTACTTGTTGCTGTTGCCCACCTTTGTAACGGTGTAGCAAGTGAGCCATGTTACAGGAACACTCTTAAAGAGTTGTTTGTCAGTGATACAGTGAAGTGTTTGTTTGATGCTGCATCTACCAGTTGTGCTCAATCTTCTGTATTTGAAATTGTTTCCACCCTTTCTACTAATAATGTAGCTATTCTTCTTGAAGATTGCATGAGCCTTGTTTGTAATTGTAGGGGTTTATCTGAAGACGAGGAAAGGCAAGCTGAAGTAAAGTCTGCACACAAGTTATTGCTATCTTCTAATGCCTTAGAGGATATGTTTGAAGCTCTAACAATTGTTTTGCAAAAGGCTGCCTATCGTTGCCATGTGAAATTTGACACTGAAGTACCCAAGCAGAGTTTTTCCTCTACAAAAAGAAAGAAATCTAAGTCCACAGTCAAAATTTCTGGTAAGTGGAAATATGTAAGTGGGAAAAAATCATCAAGTTTTGAGGAGGATTATTCAACTGCTGTAGGAATAGCCTGGCAAATAAAAGACCTGCTTACCTCTGAGGACTTCAGGAAAGCCATATTAGGATCTCAAAATCTAGAGCTGTTGTTTTCTTCCCTAAAAGTCATTTCTGAGGCCAGTGTTGTGTATTGCATGTGTTATGAGTATATGGATGCATATCCTGTTTTGGCTTATACAACTCTTGCTCTGCAAATGACTCTTCAAAATATTGGCATAACAAAGGACTCTGGTTCCAAGAGGAATGATAAGCCTGAATCTTCAAGATCAATTTCGGAGGTAAGTGGTATTCTTTTATCTGTTCTCTTGAACTTCATACTCATTATGGTAAAGTTCACTTAACATGAACTAACTTTATTTTGCTTTTTGCTCCAACCTCAGGAGATTCTTATGTGGAACTATTTTCATATTACTTTTTAAAGACTTGCTCATATTGAAATTGCATGCTTGTTTACTACTTTACTAGGGTGTTTTTTCTTTGTTAATCATTAAGGAAATTTCTATTATACAACATGAGTCTTTCTCCGTTTAAAATGGTTATATTTTACATTCTACACTGAAAAAGGTTTTTCGGTACATATGAATTGGCTATTGAATCAATCTTCTGAATTTTAGACCATTTAAACATAATTTTGAAAGAGTGTCTGGACCTTTTTTGTTAGTTTTCAAAAACTTGCCAAAGTACATGGGCCTCCCTTGACGTTTGGTGGCTCCAAGGAAGCCAACCCAGTGTATCTCTGTATGATTCATGCAAAGCTGGTGATTAACTCAGCATTGGCAAGTTACTGGTAGCTCACATTTATCATATGATTCTTCAAAATCTGATATAATTCTTTTTTCTTTGTCTCTCGTGTGAAGCTACAATTTCAGTTGTTATTTTTTGCATTATAGTCTGGTTATCCGGTTAACCAAGTCATCATAATTCTTGCAGTTTGAGTTATAGTTAAAAATTACTTTTAAACTAGAGTGAGAACTTGTCATTGTGTACTTGTATAAATAACATTATTATGGAAGTTACAAAATTCATAGTAGGTCATAACAAGGGCTTTGATTATTGTAAGAAGCTGTGCTTTGAAACTGCAACAATACGTTTGTCACTGTTATCAAGGAAACCTCAGCTTTTATTTGCTTATAGGAAAACTGTCACTGACGAATCCCAGTTTTCTGTCTTTTTTTTTTTTTTTTTCCCTTTTCGCAGACAGTGATTGACCAGGCAATGGATCACCTGCTTAACTGTGCAGACAAATTGTTTGAAGCTGGTGATTCTGGAATCTCTGGCAAATCTTCTTCAAATTCTAAGCATGAAAAAAGCAAGATGGTTCAAACTCGTAGACAAAAGCTAAGAGAAACTCAAATGGATGTCTCCAACTCTAGAGATGATGGTAAGTGATTACGGTGCAACCAAAAATCCACAGATCCCTATATGCATGCTTAAATACGGAAGTTCAGTGTTTTCATGTCATCTGCTGAGAAGTGCTTTTGACACCACAGTCAATTATGGCTTGATGCTAAATGGAAATATCCTTTATTTACTTCCACAGTAAAGTTTGACTTTCAGATAACTTGTCTGGATATTGATAGATAGATAGAAATTGGTCCCCATTCATACTGGTATCAGGTCCACTGGATTTGGATTTTTTTTTTTTTTCCTGAGTGATATAAATTTGTCACTTTTCTTCCCTAGACATTTACGGTCCAAACTTGTTGAAGGCACTAGCATAACTTGTATCTAGAGAACTAACCAGCCAGCTGTAGATGGAGCAGATAAATAGTCAATTTAGCTTTCAGTAGATATACGGTTTGGAATATCATTTTGTTTGCTTTGACAAGAAATAGAGCTTTGGTTTCCCTACTAGAATTTAGAATGCTAGTCAAGAGAGGTCCTGTAAGTCCTCAAATTTTAGTTATTGATCTATAAAAAATAATTTTGATTTTCTTTTATATATCATGTGAAGGAGACCAAATTTTTACTACTCGACTGAAAAGGCAAGTGAGGAAATCACTTTTGTTAATCCTAATAAGCTTGCTTTCATTAAGCAATCACTTGACCCAAAAAACTAAACTATCATGTAAGGACCAAAGTAATAATAATAAGCTCTCTTACATTTGCATTGAGAACCTTGGTGGTTGTCAAGTAATCAAGTTATTAACATGCTAATTCCTGACCGCTGTAGTTTGGGAACATGATTACTGAAGAGAAGTAATTCATAAGTTTTTAAGCACCTAATGTGCCAATTTGGACCAGTTTTCAGTAAGTTGCTTTTTATATTTATCAGCTCATAAAATATTGTTCAAAATGTTCCATGGTTTCCCTTACTTTGTACATTTGTGATTCTTATTACTGAAAACTATAGTCCTAAACCGTTCATGCAGGATCTGTCTCCACTAGACAAAAGATAACATTGAATAAAGTGAAGATGCTTACCACAGTTCTCAAGTTCATTGTTGATTCCACCGCATTGGGATTTGTTTCTCACCTTCAAAGAAGGTGCTCTAAGTTTGCATCAGCTTATTTACAATACATTACCTCTGCTTTCGCTCAACAGTCTGGAGATAGGTTGCAGATTAAGGATGGAGATTTAAAAGAAATTATTTTGTGTCTGAAGATCTCATTTAGCTATGCAGCCAAGTTAATCAATCAAGTCCTCAGAGAGAGCAGTGAAGTTTCGCAAACCCCTATAGAAGCTTTTGATCTCGTGAATGACATGCTTGATCTAGTGAGCTCAATTGAATTGTACGTGGGTTCTAGTTATGCTGCACGGTTTGTTGTAGCAGCAAAGCCTTGGTTGCCTGATCTTATTCTGGCATTAGGATCATGGTGCATATTCAATCAGAGTAAAGCAGAAGGAATGCGTTTTTCTACATCTGATAAAATCAAATTCCATTTTCCATCATGGCTGTTAATTTTGGCCAAGACTGAGCTTGATGAAATAGGTAAAAGTAGTTCAGAAGAAGATGGCACTAGGATCTCTGAAGCCAAGAAATTTCCCGAGTTTAAGAAACTTATGGGAATGATAGTTTCATTGTTGAAAGGAATTCCCAGAATAATGGATGCAGTTGGGTTCATTTTCTTGACTGGCTCAATAGTTGGGCTGGAAAAGAATGACTTTGATTTGGTGTTGGGACTTCTACACTTTGTTTGTGCAAAGTTAGTAGGACTTGATGAAAAAGAGTGGAGTGGGCTTGATATGATGCTGGTTTCTCTACCTGAAATATATCCTCGACTAGAGAAAGAAATTGAAGAGCAAAGTGAAGAAGATGAAAGGCACAAACTAAATAGTGCGAGGGCTTTGCTCGAGCCTGTTTGGATGTATCATGTTTATGAAACTGAGAGGTTCTCTATGATGGAAGAAGAGATGGAATGTTGAATAAGCGAAGTGTTCTGCCACAATGTTGAATGTTAGAATCTGTGAGGGGAAAATGTCCCCACTGTACATAATTTTTGTATTTAGCTAACTAATGAGAATAACATTCCTTGTTCTTTGTAGCTAGAAGTTCCTCTCTGCTTAATGTGGCTGGAGAGTAACAGCTTCCTAGGAAGCAGAATATTCCGTAAACTAAACAAGACGATCTCTATCTCCCGGCCATCTAGTCTCTACCCAATTTATAAGCTACTGTTACTTGATTGACTATTGTACGAGAATAAGATCTTCTGTCAAACATTTTTCTGATATTTTTCTTCACCTAGATAGAGACACAGAAACTTCAAAAAGGGGAAAAAGTCACCACTTGAAAGAAATAGTTACATGTGCTATAATTCTTACAAAGAAGAGCAGCAGAAATTTCTCTCAGAATTTTAATTAAAGATATATTTATTTTCGATCATATGTTTATATAAATAATGAGTAATGTTAGTGTTAACTTTTTTGGGTTTGGACCTATATTGATATTGCACTGCTGGGCCGGTATCTCAATCGTCTTTTTGCACTGTTCACTCAAGGGGTCTTCTTCCCCAAATGAGTCGGATACCTGCAAGGCACTCCAATGCCTACTGGCTTTATTTATATATAGACAAGAAATAGGAGTTTGGATCAATACTTTATGTTATCTCCTATTGGCCTTTGCTTTATTTCCTTAATGGTCGAGGTCTCCTCCCCTTTTTCCGGGCTGCATCTAACTTACTTCTTCATTTGTGTTTCATTATACTGTTCTTTTTTCTGCCTCCTGTGTTCTTCTCATATTTCCTCTTCTAGATACCTACTATTTCATGCAGGAGCCAATTTTCTCTTCCAGTTTTCCCGTCTATTTGTCTACATTTTTTTTTTTAAAGTTTGAGTTTTTACATTTCTCTTGGGCTCTTTGGGTTCTTGGGCTTTCAATGACTTTCTCCACTAGACTTGGCCTGATTGTTTTATCCAGTCCAATCCCACGTGGCATATTCACATGCGCCCACAGCTGCACATCCAAATTTCCGGATAATTTATTCAAATTTAGTTTGTGACCCTTGTTAAATTCATCTGCAATTGATTTGGAATTTGGATATCTATAAATCCATATGCAGTTGATGATTTTTTTTTTCCAAAAAAAGCAAACTGGTGCATCCATTATCAAATTATTATATTAACTCCATTTTGAAATTGAACAAAAAAGTCACTAAATAATAAATTAATGGACATAATGTGGATTTGGACATAAAAAATTTGGCCCTCCTAAAGTACTAAGTTAATATGAAAAATAGAAGATTTTACTTCTTTCTGTTTACACAGGAATCTTCTTTATGACAGCAGCAATGGGCATGCTTAAAAATCCAATGAATATGCAGGCAAACCATTGCGTCAAAGTGAGAGGCGTTGTACTGGCAAAAGCGCCTAGAAACTCGACGATTATGATTTGGAAGAGAGCGGTCACACTCAGCACTGTCACGAAAACATAGTTATTCATAATGCCTTTGAAAACATTTATTTCTTCCATCTCGCGTGAGCTTATCTCATTGAAAACCTGCAAAACAAACCCAGAATTATATATAAGCTACAAGTTTTCCAAGAGGAATATTCCAGTTGGTTGGGGCAAGCTTACTTGCCTATGATCAAATACCATTTTATATATAGGATGAATAGAAGAAAGAACTGACACATATATTTTTTCAATCATAGATACTGTATCAATATCTGTGTACTGGATATCTCATACAATTAGAAGATCGTATATGTTCCCGTTTAATTGTGGGGTCTCATATCAACGCGTGTATTATACACGTTTTACGATTGGATGGTTGCACATGCATTCATTATAGAGAATATTTAATCGAGCATAGAATTTGTCAATTACAATGGAGAAAAGTTACCTGACAGAAGACAAAAGTGTTGAATATAAGTGTGTTCAAGATCAGGTTATCATCGTAGTCATCAAGATGAAATAATGCTTTTCCTCTTGCTTGAAGCATCCATATTACCATAAACTGATAGAAAGACTGTCCTAAGATATTCCTCCACATGACATTACTAATAAAATTCCCTCTCCTTCCAACTGGTGAACGCTTCATTAAATCGTCAGTTGGAGGCTCAGTTGCCAGCGCAAGTGCTCCAAGTGTATCCATGATCATGTTGACCCACAATAGCTGAACAGCTGTAAGTGGAGCACTCCCTGAAGCATGATTCAAAGAAAAAACATAAGCTAGAAGAAAAAACAGTTCCATAGCACCAAAATTAATAAAGTTGAATATGTAAATTAAAGGTGAAAGTAGTCAAAGAATATGCTTTCTCACCTGTCAAGCAAGCCGAAGAAAAATTAACAACTAGTGCAACTACGTTAACAGTCAGCTGGAACTGTACAAATTTTTGAATGTTTATGTAAACCGAACGTCCCCATTTGGCAACTGTTGCAATTGTAGAAAAGTTATCATCCAGAATTATGACATCTGCACTCTCCTTAGCCACCTGAAATTTAAAGATTGACATTAATTACCAGAAATCGATTTTCTATTTGAAAGGAAAATATATTGAGTAAACGGATTTGTAGTACAGACCTCAGTTCCAGCAATGCCCATAGCTAGTCCAATATCTGCTTCATGAAGTGCTGGGGCATCATTTGTTCCATCACCGGTCACTGCAACCACCTCATTAAATGTAGTTCGCAAGTGCCTGACCAATGTATGTTTGTCTAGAGGCGAGGATCGAGCCATCACCTGCAAAAGCAAGTGAATATATTAAGTCCGGGAGAGATTATATGAAGTTTCTTCATTACCAATTTTTAGTGAATAGAACAAACAAAGAACCTGAATTTTGGGAATTAATTCATTCAATTCCTCCAATTTCTTGTCTCGGAAATCTGGACCTTCAATGGCTATACCTTCATCGGTAAGAATCCCACATTCCCTAGCTATAGCCTTTGCAGTGTTTATATTGTCCCCAGTAACCATTCTTACAGTGATGCCAGCAGCACGACAGATCGCAACAGACTCCTTGACACCAGGACGAACGGGATCCTTGATGCCTACAATTCCAATACAAGTATACCCGGAAGCAGGAATGGGATTATCTGGGGAGAATCCACTCTCCAGTTCCATATAGGCAAGACAGAGAGTTCGAAGAGCCTCGCCAGCAAACTGATCTATTGTAACTTTGAGATAATTGATGGTTTCTTGATCAAGAGGAACAACTTCACCATTTGAATTAAGCACTTTCTCACAGGCAGCCAAGACTATTTCTGAAGCACCTTTACAGTGGGCTCTTAAGCCTCCTCCTTCGGGGAGCTCCAGCACTACTCCCATCCGTTTCTTTGTAGAATTGAAAGGCTCAACTTTAACAAGCTTAAATGCTTGTCTTTCTGCCTGGAAATCTCCACCAAGTGACAAGCCTAACTCTAATATAG
>JANKKB010003244.1:3032-19592 GCA_026225775.1 Bursera palmeri
TGTGAAAGACTGGTTCGAATTATGACAAATGTTCTAGGTTTAGCAATATTGTTGAAATTGCCTTCGTCGGTAATTCTAACTTTTTTTTTTGGGGGTAACTTTTTCATTCTTCCACGCTTTTGTGAAGGATTATGCATACTTAGGAATGGCAATGGTTGTTGGAAATTTTAGCTAAAACTTGAAATGAATAAGAATATAAGATAATGGTGAAAGTAGGTCACTCTTGAGAGATTAATCTTTTGGCATTACATCCCACTTTGCAGTTCAAAGTGATTATTTGATGGTCAGAGAGAGCCGTGAAGTGTGATTAGTATCTTAGATACACACCCTATTATATTACTTTTCTAATTTTGCTGACTCTTTGGACATGACTTTACATTATTTATCATGATTGAGGGAGAGAGCTTTATTTTCATAGGCCATGGATGTTTACACTATTTACACTAATATTTTGTGGATCATGCACTCGTATTACTACGTTCCTTGGTTAGATACGGAAACATATGGCTGTGCTTAAGATACCTTTAATATTGTTTTGGATTCATTGGTTGGTCAATTCAGATTTTACATCTGATTAATTGTGAGTATGCTTATTTCAATGGGTGCGTTGTAAAAGTTACTATATTATTATTATTACTATTATTTTTTTTTTTGTGTAATGAAGTTTATCATTGTGATTAGCTAATCATTTCTTCACTGAGCTGGTAGTTTCTGACGCCTTTCTTGATTTGCAGGTTTGATAAGGAGCTTAGCAAAGAAGTTGCTATTAAAGTTATTGATTTGGAAGAATCGTAAGTATTTGGTGTTGTTTATATTTTTCTATGTTCTGTATTCTAGCTTTTAGATTTTGGTACTTTCTGTTAGAAAGGTATTCTTGTTCATGATCTAAGTGCTTTGTGCTTTATAAGCTCTCTTTCTCCAGTGTTGCCTGAGAGGCATAAAATACAGCATGATTTAGTTTTTCTTTGATAAATTTGTCTGACTGAAGAAAATGTTTTGGGTCCACATACTGTGAAGAGGCGTTTATTATCTGATATTCTATACAAAATAAGTTATTCAATTGTATAAATTATGTCAGCATCAAGCTATAGGATGCATCCAATACTGCTTTTGGTTTGACTGAAGTGATTCTCTACTAACTAAATAGAATAATATTCCTTATTTGGTAGAACCTCCCCTATGTACTGTTGATAGACTTTTCTGTTGTGTAGATATAAAAAAACACGGTGGAAGCAGGATTTATGGATTATGATCTAGCATTGGCTGAAAAACTAAGAATTTGGATGATCTTCATCCTAAAGTAAATTTTCCTGTCATGATGTCAAAAAGTACAAGATTGATGGATATATTTCACTTGAAAGCTCAATGCTGAGTTGTGCAGAAGTATTGTAGTTTGTGCATAAAAAGAGGTGTTTTTATTCCTTATAAAAAGAAATTGGGTTTACATTTCTTCCATCTGCTTGAAATGTAGATAGCTTTTCTGTGCACTAAAAATTGTTGTATTATTGCCTTAAATTTTCCGGACTTTATTAAGTCCAGCTTCGGTGTGTCCTTTTACTGGGAAGAGTTTGGCTGTGTTGTGCAAAGAGGGATTGACAATAGATATAGTGGCACCTTATTACCTAACTTTTTTTTGATTTCTTCATTTTTGTATTTTGGTGGGGTGAAGAGTATAAAATTGTAATACAAAAATGAAGTATGGATCTCCCAGGATTTAAAGTTGCTTAATCCATATATAACATTGATAGACTAATAGATTTTGTAAATATATCTTTTTTTTGAAGTAATGTAAAGTAGGCTACATCCAGCTACCTTGCGGAAATCGTGATTGAAATTTCACACAATGTGTATAGGTTACCTACCTTCTAAACCATGCCCCAGACATCCTTTATTCTGAATTATAATAAGATCTTTCAGGTTTCTGTCTTCAGTTGTGAGAAGAGACTTTGGATGGATTAAAACACTTTACATTTATGTTAATTCCAACCCAGACCTTTGGTTCCAACCAAGAGATCAAGAATTCAAATCCCTTGGGGTCATCTACTTGGGATATAATTATATGGAACAAGTTTCTTGGGTACCCAACTTGTAGGTTTTGAAAGCAGCCCTAAGTTTGGAACTTGGTGAATTAGATAAAGGTTGAGAGGTTTCTGAATATTAAAAAAGAATTAATTACTTTTATACTTAAATCTTTATTTTAGGCCCAATAAGTGACCACTCTAGAGCTCAATCTTTGGCAATTATGTAATTATTTGAAATCAAATTTGTTAAATTTCTTTGTTTGTCGTGTTCCCCATAAATTAAGCTAAGTTAATTCATGTCATTCCATAGTCAAATGCATTATCAAGTGTCTGAAAAGTTTTCACAACTTCTTCAATTCTGTCTTTCACAGTAATGTGCATATGTATGAACTCAGTTCTGAATATTTTATTGCATGGAGTAAATTATACCTTTTTAGTGTGTAGAGCCTTTAATTAGAAGCCCCTTTTGCTATATTTAACTCATTTCTATTTTACCAGCTATTCTGGTCCTTAGGCACATAACAATCCTTGTCATCGACTCACTAGCTATATGATTAATGTTTAATTGCTTGTTCTTGTTTGACTTCTGCAGAGAGGATGAGATTGAGGACATCCAGAAGGTATAACCTCACATTTGTACTCAATTGGTATGCTAACAATGCAGTGACTATTCAGGTTGCTCATATATTCATTGTTGTGTCAGGAAATTTCTGTTTTATCACAATGCCGCTCTCCATATATCACGGAGTACTATGGCTCTTATCTCAACCAGACTAAGCTATGGATAATAATGGAATATATGGCTGGTGGCTCTGTTGCTGACCTGGTAGTTTACAGTATTTACTTGATTTTACTTGTTTAATGCATGAGAATTGAAATTTATTTCTTTGTATACAAATTCATGAGAAATGGTATCTTTTGTTTCTATAAATGAAATTATTTAAGCTTTATGTGTGCAATAAAATATATTGACCTTTGTCAATTTATTGCCCTTTGAGGTTAAAATCTTCATGAGGAACTTTACGGGCATGCTATAGTACCGAGTGTCACTTTTCAGATCTATTTTACTTGGAGGATAGAATGATATTTCTTTTGATGGGTTTTAGTTACCCTTTTTCCTTCCATATTGGTTGTTTGTTTGTTTGATCTTTTCTTCACCAGTTTTTTCAGGGTTTTGTATATTTTGCTATACACTTTTTCTCCACTACAACTATTTTTTTTTTTAACCTAATGATTATATTATCAAAGTAAGAAAGCAACAATCGATTCTCAACTTCTGTTCAGTGATAAAATCTTTTCTTTGTTTGTCTAATTTGTATGTCCTTAAACCAAAACCTAAATGGTGAGACAATCATTAGTCTAACGTAACTTGAAGGATTGGGTTACTTTCTTTAATGTGTCTGCATGGGCATGGAAATATATTTCCATACACATCTATGTTTTGTGGAGTGTTGATTTATGTTGATCATCATAATCTTTAACAGGATGGAACCATTTTATATTTTATAAGAAAAAGGTTCTCTCCTAGAAGGCTAATGCAGATTCTGCTTCTGCAGCTCCAATCAGGTCCGCCACTGGATGAAGTGTCAATTGCTTGCATTTTACGTGATTTGCTACATGCGATTGAATATTTACATAATGAAGGAAAAATTCACAGAGATATTAAAGGTTTTATCCTCATCTCAAGTCCCCAGTGTTTTTATAGCATCATTATCCTAGTGAAAACCCCTTGCCCACCTTTTAAAGTGGCTTGAATCAATAATAATCTTTACAAAATTATTTTGGCAGCGGCAAACATTTTATTGACCGAGAATGGTGATGTTAAGGTACTTATTAATTGTTAAGGATACAAATATGGCTCTAATTTCATATAAAAAAAGGTTCAGGTAGATGCAATTGTTTGTGTTCATTGAATTACATTTGTAACCTTTTAACAGGTTGCGGATTTTGGTGTTTCTGCACAATTAACAAGAACAATATCAAGGAGAAAGGTATTTTTTTTTCTCAATGCAGGTTGCATTTGTCTTATAGCAATTGTGGATTATTAGTTTTTTTTTTTTTTGGCTATTTATGATAAAATTTGTAAAGCTTAGACTCCTCTTTTTATGATTTTGAATCTAGTCTCTATGCTTAGTGGCAATTATGCTCTATCACTCTCTCTTTGTCGTGTCCCTCCTCAAGTAAGGAGTTACTTTTTAGAAGCTGTCATTTCTGTATAAATATTGTAGCGGTTAATGCAGGAGCACAAGGGAGAGTGACTTTCAGATTGCTGCCATTTTAATTCTTGCCGACTTTGAGATTTATGCCTTTTCCATTCTTGCCACCCTAATTTTCACTATAATGCTTTTAGATTCTCATACCATCTGCCCCTGATTTTTTCACTTGATTATTGTAGAATCTGAAACGGATTGCTGTAGCCAACAACAGCTTTTTAGTTGTAAATTATTGCTTGCCATTCGGAGAATAGAACTTCACTTCTTTTATTTACTTTATTATTATTATTTAAAAAAAAAGAAATAAGAACCAGATATTCTCTTCTTCTTAGTCATAAATGGCAATTAGGACTTTATGATGTGCTCTAGCTGCATAGCACTTTGCTTTAGCTTTCTGGTTTTTGTTGCCATCTGGGTCTGCCCATGAACGGCTTACAGATACTCACTTGTGTCTCCATTGTATTTTCAGTTTGTAAATCTATATATTTCTTTGTTATGACATGCAAGCAATATGTCTAATCGTGTGATTTAAAAATTTGGTTAGCTATGCACTAATTCATTTGATATCAACAGACATTTGTAGGAACCCCATTTTGGATGGCACCAGAAGTGATTCAAAATTCTGAAGGGTACAATGAGAAGGTAGCTCTTTGAAGTAGTACTTGGGAAGATTTATTTTATTTTATTTTTACTTTTTGATGTCTTGCTGCTATCAGCATAGCCCCTCCCTCTCCTCTGTTTTCCCCTTTTCACCGTCAAATCACGTTTCTTTTCATTGCCTTCAAGTTATGAACATTGTGACAATGGATTCTTTGTTTGATGCAGGCAGATATATGGTCTCTTGGGATAACTGTGATTGAGATGGCAAAAGGAGAGCCCCCACTTGCAGATCTTCACCCAATGAGAGTTCTTTTTATCATACCTCGAGAAAATCCACCGCAGGTTCTAAAATCATTATATGTTGTCACTCCCATAAGATACTTGTTGAATTGATTACTGAGATGCATTGTTTCAAAAGATTTTTTTGTTTAACAGTTTATTTGCTTTATGCAGTTGGATGAGCATTTTTCTCGGCCTATGAAAGAGTTTGTTTCTTTGTGCTTGAAGAAATTACCTGTTGAGGCAAGCAATTTATGTCTTCCATTTTGCTTCCATTTCCACTTATATTGTCATTTAATATTTTGGTTGGATTATAGAGATGTGATTAATTTTATATGAAAAGTTAAATTCTGAGAATCTCTCTCTCTAAAGGTATATAGCAGTTTTGAGTTATTTTTTTTCTGTATTTTCTTTTTGTTGAATACTTTTATCATAAAGCTAGACTACAGAGAAACTCTTCCTCGTCTATTGCCTTTCTATGTTGATATGTTTTGGATGAAGTGGTAACATTATCGTCCTTCATGAGCTTTAATTCTTTTATTCCATGTATTTTATTGTCTTTCTCTCAATTCTTCTTTGCTTTAATTTCAGAGGCCAAGTGCTAAGGAACTTCTCAAGCATCGTTTTATTAGGAATGCAAGGAAGAGTCTAAAGCTTCAAGAGAGAATTAGGTGCAATATGTTGATATAATTCTATTACTATGTTGTAATCTATATATTTTGTTTCTTTTTCTGTTTCTGTTATTGTTTGTTTGTAGTGTCATTAAGAATATAGTGTAGTCTATTTGGAATTTTACTGTATTATGGTGAGTCTATGGAGTGGAAATGCTGATAGGAGTCTGCTCTCGCATGATATGTGATGTCTAATGAACTTAAAACACACTGCTAAGGCATTAATTCCTGAAACTTTTTTTGATGTGCATATGCAGCATTTTTTGTGACAGGGAAATTTCTAAACTAGAAACTTGTTTGTTACACTGGTGACCATAGAGCTTATTTCTTGGGCTTATGTCTTGGTTTTTCTATTTTTATAGAGAGCGGCCAAAGTATCAAATAAAGGAAGATCCAGGTACACAGATAAACGGTATCAGAGCTGTAGGAGAGGCATCTGGAACTGTGAAGGTGGCAAGAGATGTCAGAAGTTTTGAAAACGCTCGAGCCAGGTCAGTGGAACCTTTTGACTGCTACTGCTCTGCTTTTTGTGATTGACGTTGACTGATTTCTTGTGTCTGCAGTACTCAGGGGCAGACCACAAAAAATGCTGGATGGGACTTCAGTATTAGTGGATCACACGGTACAGGGACTGTTAGAAGTGCTGTAAGACCACCTCAGGTCAGAGAAAGGAAACCAGAAGTTTCATATAATCAGGCTACCCAAAAAAGAACTTTAGAGACTGATAATCAATGGTTTTCTGCACCCGGACGTGCTGTTAATGAATCCTCAGAACTTTCTTTCGGGAAAGATGCTGGAGATTTATATCATGATGACCAGGATAGTAACTATGAAGATGTAAGTCATTCTCTATGAAGCAAGGTCCCTAGTATTTGGGTGGGTATAATTTTTTTTCTTTGATATCCAAGAATTTTTCGACCTTATGAATTCATCAAATCCAAATTAGGAACTATCCCACAGTCTTGATAGATAGAAGCTTGTGGGATATACTAGCTTAAGTGTTTGACCTTAAGGGGAGTTAAAATGCCAATGATTCGGTTGAGACCAAAGGCCTTAACTATCAACCTTTGTGGTTAGGTGTAATGGTTATGAGGGTACTGGGAAAAGACATTCTGTCCACAATCTTTGGGATGTTATCTATCCCATCTGCTGTATAGTTGCTAGTTGTTAAGTTAATTTGATAAGAAATGGGAGTTAGCACTATAGTTCATGCATACTGTCCAAACATTTAGAGTTGTATAGTTGTGCAATCTATGTGTTTCCATTTAGGGAAGGTTTTATGCCTAAAGCATAATAGTTATCCTCTCACTAATTTTACCATGAGAACATTAGGTCGATCTTCCACCATTGTTGTAAACTTTGGTTTTATATTATTAATTTTATCGATCAAGTTAAAATGATTGAATAAGATGATCCATGGGCATTAAAGACTGACTGGTTACTGAAATTGTCCACATAGAATTATCATAAATATATGGTATGATAGAACAACGTAATCTGTTTGTTCTTTTTTACTAAAAGAAAAGAAGACATAATTTTGTGAATGCAAGTATTGAGCAGAAAATTTAGGAATAACATGGAATTTCTGTGTCTCTATCCACTAAATTCGTTGGAAGTGCGCAATTTCCAGGATGAGTTGTCTGTGAGTGGGTCAGGAACTGTTGTGATACGAAGTCCAAGAAAGTCTCCATCATCTGGTCTGTTCCGTGATCGAAATATTCTGGTACAATCCTGTCCTGTTTTTGTGTGATTATTAACCAACAAATATTTTTTTCTATACCTTTTATCTTGGCCATTCATATAATTAGAATACCATGTGTTGTGTAGTCTAGTGGCACATATATGTCTGTTGAAGATGCTTCTACCAGTGGAACGATTGTTTATCATGGTCAACATGATGATTCAGATTCTGCTCGCACTCCAAAATCCAGACTGGGAATTCAAGAGAGAACTTCAAGTGCCTCACTTGAAGACAGTGCAGCAAACCTTGCGGAGGTTGTTCTTTTACTTTTGTCATTTTCCAATTTTTATGAAGCGGTGTTGTAGTGTTGTGAATAATGGTTGGAATCTCTCAGAAGTAGCGGCAAAGTTTTTCTCTTGTATTCAGTCTATTGCATATAATCCAATGATCACTGACTGTTTGGTATGGTTTATCAAAATTGTTTATGAAAACCTGTACTGGAAAATAAAAAGTAGAAGTTGAATTTTGTATTTTCAAAATTTGAAAACTTTTCTAGAAGCAACTTTCAGAAGCAATTTTCTGAGAGAAACAATGAACATGTGTAAGATGTTTATGATTCTACAGAAGTAAAAGACTTTTGTGTTTTATCAAATTTCTTTTTTGGCGAATGTTGGAAACATCTTAAGTCATTTTTTGGTTTAACATTTTTGAGTTCTACTCCTTTTGGAAAATGAATTTTTTTTTTGTTAATTCTTTTATTTTAAATACCATTTGGATTTTTTTTTTAATCTGATTTTCAGTTTGTAAAACAAAAATTGGATTCAGAAATCATTCCTCAATTGTTCTTATTACTTTTCAGTTCACCTCTACAAAGCTTTTTGCCCTCTATAAATTTCAATGTGTATCCCTACTCAGCCAGTCTCAGGTGTTTCAGCTTAGACACTGCCCCAAAATTTCTTGTTGAATTATGTTATCATTCTCTTTCTCTTTCCATATATATATATATATATATATATATATAAATTCTTTCTCTTTTTTTCGAAAGTTTTGCCTGCTTATTGTTGAAATGCTTCTATTGTTTCATACTCTTTCCAGGCGAAAGCTGCATTGCAAAGTGGGTTTAGGAAAGGTTCTAGAGAAAGATTGGGGCTGAGCAAGATCAACAATGATGGACCGGATTATAGAAGAGAGCATTTAACAGGCAGCTCTGATTCTTCCAGGTAATTAACACCCGAGTTTGCTAGTTTTCCTCCCTGCAGAACGGGACATGGTTTTATTATTCTTATTTCTAAAAGACAATTCTATACAGGGAGTCTCGAGAGTACTATGATGCACCAAAATCATTTCCAAGATCCCGCCAAGCAAGTGTTGACGAGGAAAGTGCAAAAATAATATCATCATCTTGGGCATTGACATTTTTGCTTATCCCTTCCTTAAAAGAGGTGAGAACCTGATGATGTTTTGACTCGTATTAGTTTGATAGAAGTAACTTGCAATAATTCACTGTGGCTCTTTATAGCTCCCTGTGCAGACATTGAATTGAATGTTGCAATTGTGATTCTGTAGATTGCCGTCAAATTATAATACAATTAATGTAAATGGAAAATGATTGGTTTCTGTTTATAATGTGGGGGAATGAAGATATGACTTGATAAATTTTAGACTAAAAGTTAATGGCTTATAAATCCCGTGTCATTTAGTTTAGTACATCATGGCTGTTGTTAGGTAAAATGGTAAAAGCCTTGAACCGTCAAGAGCAGGTGGATAGGTATCCGATGAGCAGCCACTTCCATGAAACTGCAAGGTTAGGACAAATCCAATTGAAATTGGATTATCCCTCCACGGATGCTGATTAAGTAGGACATTGTTTATGCTCATTAATCACTAGAGTGGCCACGTGTAGTTGAATTTTCACTTGTGGAGCACATGCTATGTATGAGGCTTTGATGCAAATCCTTTATTATAATCTTTGGTATGCATAGTTGCTTACTACTTCCAAGCCTGTGTTTTAAGTGACCGACCTTTAAGCATAGTTACATTGGCTTGCTTTTGCCTCTAATCGTTTGTCAGTAAGTGTTGTAGGCTGCCGCTGATGATTCAGAAGGTTCAGCTGTGCCCCAGGTTATAAATTCACTCATAAATATGGAACGCAGGAAACGAGGTTCTTGTGAAGTTCTCGTCAGACTGATGCTTCAGCATTTAGCAAGGTTCAACACATTTTTCTTAGCAATTTAAAAAAAAAAAACTCTCCTTTCTCTTTTTCTTCCCATCTTTTTCACGTCCGTTCTCTCTTTGTTATTAAAATGGTGGCTGGATCGTGTTCATGTTTGATAAAACTCAAGATTTAAGTAAATCTATGCAGTTCAAAGGAGCCATCAATGAAAGATCTCCAGGAGCTGGCTGCACGTTTATTCGCTAAGACGAAAACAGCTTCAGAAGCAACACAAAATGCAAATGCAGAGGCTGATAACAGGAAAAGGCAACAGACCAAGGAGCTCCATTCTAATGCTAATTTAAGTCCACTTGCGAGGTTTCTGCTCTCAAGGTATTTCTTCTGTTCACTGTTTTTACTCAAGAAAGATTCCAAATGAAATATGCTTGTGTATAAATGAATAGTCTACTTTATGATGCAGATGGCAAGGGCAAGTTTCAAGGGATCTCAATCCAACTTAAAAAGAAAGAGGTTGGGACTGGGACAGCCATTACATCTTTGTTTTGTAGTGTGTTTGCCGTTTATGCATTTATTCTGATTTGATGTACATAACATTGTAAGAAATTGTGTATTTATTATCCACCATTATTATTTAAAAATTTTTGCTTTGGTTCAGCAATGGTGTATAATTAGGTTTTGCTATTAATAGCGATGTAATTTCACTAACATTGATTTTTATCAATTAAGAATTCCCATTTTGCAACAACTTAGTGAACGACTGTTCTTATCTTTTCCATATTTCCATATTTTCCCATTTTTATAGATTAACGTTGATTTTTCCATATTTATGAAAAATATCCAACTTGAAATTGCTATAGGGTTCAAAGAAACGATAAAGAAATTGGTGAACAAGTATCTCATCTATATATTTTAAAATGAGTAATTATCATTGATCACCTTTATCTATTTTTATTCATATGAAACGTTTGTCATTTTTCTCTTCTCTCATCTTTAAATTTTGAAAAAATTTATTCCAGTTAAAAATTCTGTTAGTTAACATATATTAACTTTCATATTTCAATAAATTTATTATTTTACCTTTATTAACATATATAAAAAAATAACTTAATTTTTAAAAGACAATATTAAATTAAATTATCAAATTATTTTAACACATATTAAAATTATTTTTTTATGGATAATATTAGCACATATTGATATTTATTTCAAGGATAATTTGATCATTTAACTTAATATTATCTTTAAAAATTTAGTTATTTTTTTATGTGTTAGTAAAGGTAAAATAATAAATTTATTAGAATATGGAGGTTAATAGATGTTAATTAACATAATTTTTAACTGGAGGACTTGAGAAGAGATTTTTTCAAAACTTAAGGATGAGAGAAGAGAAAAAGGGTAAACGTTTCCATACGAGTGAAAAAAGAGGAAAAGGTAGGGATTGTCAATGATAATTACTCATTTTAAAATTTATCATATATATATTAATCTTCAAAGACAATCAAGTATGATCATAATAATAACAGCTGTATATTTCCTATACTGCCAGAAGCCAGGACCATGCAAATGTAATGGAATGATCCCAACAAAAGTCTCGTCCGTTTGTAATAATATACTAATCACCACAACCAAAACTATTGATCTCGTTCAGCAAAAATCAAACGTCACCATCTATTTTCTACCTGCGCCGAGAAGGTTGCTTTTGGGGTGCGAGCTTCCGAAATGCAGCGTGCAAAAGCATAACTACATGGCATGGCAGTTTAAAAGTTATCAGCTCACAAAAGACAAAATGCATCTACCTCCATAAAGATGAACGAGAAGATCTAATATTTACCTGCGTAACTGACACAAAGTGCACAGAAGAGAGCCATCTGAACATTCAAACACACCAAAATAACAACTGTAGCTGAAAAAAAGTTAAGACGCAATTAATACTGAGAAATTTTAGATACTGAGAAATCCTAAAAAAATTTTCAGTTCTATATCAATCAACACACAATGACGCTCATATACTTTGTAGGAAAAGTTGATAGCTGAAAGGGGTAAAGCAAATCATGAGTGGAATGAAAAAATTACCCTACATTTACTCTTGGCATCCATGAGTTTCCATAGCGTCTTATATGTAGACGAGAGTCAAATTCATTAAGAAGAGATTAAGCAAAAAAGCTGTTGAAGCAAGACACTTGATTGCATCTCAGCAGATAACAAATTTAGATAATAATACTGCCATTTTATAGAACATTTAAGACCACATTTGTCTTATGTTTCTACCACATATTAATGGCTCAATGTATCATAAACTGTAAACTACCATATTACAGCTAGGCCATACTGCTTTTCTTGCTTCTTTCATAGTCCGGAACTGGAAACGTTAAATGACTCGAAACAAAATGCTTATTATTGCCAGCAAATATCATCTACTTCAACAACTGAACTCTATGTCTGCTAACTATAGTGTACTTTCCCCCTAAGAACTCCTATTTATGCAAACCAGATAGGATGTCTTACAATAAGTACTAAGAAGAAGTATAATAGTTCTTTCCATAAACCAGTGATATATGGTGATGAACTGAAGATCAAGATTGATTCCCTAATCAAAGATTGTCATATACGTAATTCAAAAAAGAAGGATCCGAGAAACTCACCACATTGTGCAATACGAACCAGAACCTGGCGAAGCACAGGATAGTGATCAAACTTCCATTTATCACTACAGAACTTGAACAAATCCCAAAGTACCAAACTTGATATCAACCCAACAAGAGCAAGTGGCATCTGGTACCTGTAATCACAAAGCCAAAGGACGAGTCAATAAACAGATTGAAGAAAAAATCACATAAACAAATCACACATAATGCCACGGTCACAAATTACTATCCTAATCACTTAAAACTAAAGTCAGAAACAGTAAGATTTTATGGATTAATTTCTTAAAACTCTATATCCCTGCAGTTTGAATGAAGTCTTCAGGATTCATAGAGTTGTTTAAAAGCATAGAGAAATTAAAGCAACAAAATTTTACAATCTTGAAATGTTTTCTACATCGTTTGGAACCATTAAAAAAGAAAGACAAAAAGAGAATAACAAAAAATAAAACCTCCAATTAACTAAAAGGGCTTTCAATCAATTAAGCTGTAACATTCACAAATACAAATTCTTTATGTATAATGATCATCAAACATGCAATTCTACNACCATTTAAAATCATCTCAAATCTCTAAAACTACTCACACCCAGAATCTTGAATCTCAAAATCTCCACATTCCAAGACCCAAAACACCCAAAATAAAAAATGAAAAAAAGGGAAGAAAAAAAATAGAACTTGACCTAAAATTTCAATGTTTTAGCTCTTTTCTTCAATAACCACAAAACATAAGCACAAAAAGTTAACTCCAAATTATAAATAAAGAGAGCCAGAAGGAAATTCTTACAAAGAACAAGCAAAGAAGAGGATGAACAAAGAAGCATAATTTCTAGCGTAACGTTTAACGTTTTCGTGGACCCTCAGCTTGAGCGTCTGGGGCGAAGAGGGGAAGGAGTAAGAGCCAGCAAAGCCAAGGAAGTCGCGTGTCCAAGAAGGAGTTTTGGGGGAGAAATCGTNGGGTGGTGAGCTTGGAGAAAGGGTTGATAGTGAGGAGAGAAAGAAGGGTCCATAAATTATGTAAAAGCCCATGGGTAACAGTGGCAGTTGAGGTGGTAGTTGCAGCGGCGGAATTGGTGGTTGCGCTCGCGGAGGAGGAATTGTTGTCAAGAACTTCGAGGTAGCCAGAGTCACGTAGCCATGACTCAAATGCAGGGTCTGGCACACTTAGAGATAATGGGTTCCCTCTGAATACTCTTCCCATCAACAACCACCGTTCTGATTTCGTTACGTTCTATACTTGTACAAATATAAATCCTTTTTTTTTTAATTTAATAATCAATTTAATACTTTTTTTATTTTTATTATTATAATTATTAATCTGTCTTATAAATCATATTAAAATTAATTAATTTAAAATATTTTATTATTTTTTTATAAAAAGTATTAATTTTTAAAATATAATAATGAGAATTCACCCTTTCTAATGTCTTGACGACTCTTCATAATATCTTAAAGTATGTTAAGACTATTTATAAAAAATTGTAATTTAACTACTGTATTTTAAATATTTTATGAAAATAATTAAGTTAGGAAAGTATTTTAGTTTAGCCGAATTTTATTATTTTTCTGTTATCTAACCAATTGGCCGGGCTCAAGGTATTGCATCAAGTATTATAGGTTGACAAGTGTATCACTTTTTTGTCATTATGGATTAATAGATGTATATATTATAGTGTTTCTTAACCAATTAAAATTATACTTTAAGGTAAAATTCTAATAATTTATTTACAAAATCGAATGATTTAAATTAGATTTTTTTAAAAATTTATTTAATGATGTCAAACCCATCGACTATTAAATTTTGTAGATAAATAATTAGAATTTTTTGTTTAGATTTATATCAAAAAATCGTGATACATACATACCTATTAAATATGAAAAGAATGTCACAGTTTATTTTCTAAATTAGTGAAACAAATGCTAGCTATAAAAATGTTGCATAAAAATTACTCTTAATTATTTGTTTCCCATTTGATAATTATAGTGAGAGGTCAAGAGTTTGTTTCATTGCAATAAAAGAAAGATGCTATAATATCTAATTTTCTTTATGAATAATAAATATAAAGATTATATTATCAAATTTAAAGATGATAAACCATTTATATGTATTTTTTTTTATCTTTCAATATTTCTAATATTTCCCCGAATTTCAAGAATTTAAATTAATAAAATTCGGGTTTAAGTAAAGTGCAGCTTTCACTTGTTTTCAAAATTCTGTTGGTAGTTTTTGATTTGGAGCAGCAATGTCTCTCAGACATTTCTTCAAACACCTTCCACACAAATTGTCACGCTACCTCGCTTACCCACCACCATATGCGTCGCCACTCACTCTCCTCTCTACTCTCTCCTTGACCGACTACAAACCCAGAAGCTACTCTACACCCGCTTCACTATTCACAAAGTTCTCCATTTCTTCTTCTTGTTATGATGCTTCAGATACTCCTTCCATTGACTCCTTCACCTCGTCTTATCTTTCAGTTCGCATTCGCTGTCAAAAACATGTCACTGTCAGTTTCCTCTTCTTCTTCATTTGCTCTCAAGTACGCTTATTGTTAACAATCTAACTGGATTCGTGTTTCTGTGTGGTTTCAGGATGTGCTTTCAGAAGCTTTATTATGTTTTGGTGCAAGTTCTACGAGCGTGGATGAGGACGAAGATGGATGTGAGAGTTCTGATGAGGTTCAGCTGCTAATATTTAGTTGGTTCTTTTTTTTGTTTTTTCGAGAAATTTCGTTTACTGTGTATGCATTTTCCTTTCTTTCATAGTTGAAGTTTTGAGAGATTAGATTATGATCAAGCTTAGACTTTCAATGATCTTTAATGCGAGCTCCTTAGTGTTTAGTCCAATCTATTTGACCAATGTGTATGCCTTACTACATCAATAGCTAGTGACGACAGTAGAATATGGAATGGCGAGAGATTTGCCAACACTTGCTGATCTCTTATTGATGAAAAATAGAGCGAAAGTTTTTATTAGTATATATAACCTATGATTGTTACGATAAATTACATACAGAACAATGTTAGTGTAAAGAGCAATATGTTGCTCATACGGATATTTTAAAATGTAAAAATCCCACATGGAAAAGAAAGCTTTCCACTTTGGTTTTTAGATTGTTGGGTAACTTAAAACCAAGATGGATAATTAAAAATTCAAAAGATAAGATAGAGAATGGATCATGGATTGCTGATTCATGTCCGAAACCTTATGAAAATCACGACTTAACTGTGTAACTGATTAAACGAGGACATGGCTATTTCATCAGCCAGTCCGGTCCAATTTATTAACAATTAAAAGAATACCCAGAAAAGGTAATCAGAGCCCAAAAATGATAAATATGTTAAGTTTAAGTGAAATGTACGACTACACATGCATGGGTGTCTATTTACTTTTTTGTTACTAATCTCATAGAGTCATCGTTTATAAACGTGCGTATTTTGAAATATATAGGGGATTTTTAGAGTAAATAACGACTCTTTATAGGATTGGTAATAAGAATATAAATGAACACCCTGCATCTGTGGGTACGAGCTCTGCTCAATCTTAATATCTTTTTCTTTGGCTTTGATTCCTTTTTTGGGGTTTTCTTTTTAATTGTTAATTGATTGGATTGTATTGAGTTTGTATATTTTAGTTCAATTATGATATAAAATTAGTTGCAATAATTTAATTAGACAAACAAGACCGATGAAATAGCAACAGACTTGTTTAATTGACCACACAACTAAGTCATAAATTGTAGAGTGTTTGTGCTCATGAATCCTCAATCTGCTACTAGTTCTCTATTATATCAGTTGATAACAGTTTTGTAGATTTAGAGGAGAAGATATCTCAGGTGGTTAGGCTTCTAAGCCTATAAATACAAGTAGAGTGTTTCAAAGAGACCATCGATCAACACTTCTTTATCCTCCTCTCTGTTTTATTGGTTATACCTGAGGTGCTTAATTGACGTTCTAATTTTCCAAAAAGGAGTGCACCTGTTTGGGAAATTTGTCTTTGCAGCCTAGAGACCATATTACCATTAATCTAGCAACCCCGGGGGGGGTGGAATATTGTTTTTAGGTCAGTACAAATTCTTGGCACGTCTTGGCTATCAATTAATTACTGCTTTTAGAAGGTTTTGTTTCTTGGTTTTACTATTGGCTACTATTCATTGAAATCATATTGCTGCACTGTTCATGATGGATATTGTTCACATGGTTACTGTTCATAATAGTTTACTGTTTCAGTACTGCATTGGTTCACTGTTCAATGATCTTTGGCAATACATTATTTAATAC
>JANKKB010003247.1:0-22204 GCA_026225775.1 Bursera palmeri
TAAGAAATCACGGTAAAGAGAACAGATATTTGACCAACTAACATATATCTTCTTCCATCAGCAGTTATAATTAATAGAGTTTATTGGAAGATACAAATCCACAAATTCTTTGGTTGAAAAAATGGTATGGTTTTTGGTCGGCATTTAAAAACCATTACAACGATGGAAGCGAGTCAAAGTCAATCAAAACCGGTAGCAATTTCCAAGCAATAGAGTTAAGATGTTTAGGCGGTTTTTGGTCAATTCCTTCCGGTTTATTTTCTAATTGTAAAATCATCAAAAACACTTTCAATAGATAACGTTTGATTCTCACAATTTCTTCAGCATTATCATCTTAGCGTAGAAGATACAATTAATCGTTTTAATCTCTGTCATAGAAGATGATGGAAGCTACTTGGGACTTGCCTTCATTATATTTAATACTACAAATGTGCTTAAATTTGGTGCTCGTGCATGTTAGTTTGGCATCGTGACATCGTTTAAAGGAAGAATCTGATCTGATCATATCATATGGTCATTGCATATTAATAAATCATTTGGCTTGATCGGTGTATTCTCCAATATCCATGGACTATATCACACTGCACACTTTCAGCCGGGGGACAGCTGTTGTTGCTAAATTTAAGCCGTTGAAATATATCAGAGAGCTTATAATATAATATCATTATTCATTTGTTATGAAACGCTTTCTGCGATTGGTGACCCACACACACTTTCCACTTTCTGCTAACCAATACAAGGCCCATATCATAAGCTTCTCAAAATTATTTTTAGGGGTAAATACATAGACACCTCCTCCAAAGTTTGATCTAAATAACAACTCATTCATATTATTCATAAAGTAACATAAAAATCCCCATTTTGATATTTTAAGTAATATTAAGATCCCTATTTTTATATGTTAAGACCTCATGTTTTCCAATTCTGGGGGTGTCTATATTACTTTATTAATAATAGAAATGAGATTTTACTTAGATCAAACCTCAGGGGTTTCTATGTATTTACCCCATTATTTTTTTATGTAGAAGTCAATTCCCTAAAGCTTCGGTAGCGTCAAACATGTCGAGGCATAATTCGACAAGATTGCTGGTCCAAGGTATGGAAACGGAAGACGCATACACTGGATTACAAACTACAATTGGGGCTGGGTCCCATATCTGTGCCAAGCACGTGTCTCTTCCCTTGAAATGCAGACCCAACAAAAAGAAATTCAACAGAAATCAAATACGAGCAGTCGACTTCTAATCTACTCTAACCCAATGTCCGTCCATCTATGATTCCCCATTTTTGTGGGTCCCACTGAGATCCCATGTCCCAACGCCGTCATCTTCGACCGGACGCCACCCACCATACCCCTGCCTTGCCTTTGCTTGAGTCTTGATTAAAACTTCAGACCAACCCAAAAAGTGCCCATAATCTCAACGGAATTCACGTCATTGCCACGTATAAATAAATAAATAAATTCAACGGCAATGGCATATGCATTCAAGAACTGACATAGATATCACGTTGGATTATAACCAGGTAATCTTTTGCAAAATCAAAATCATACTGACCTCACGGTGTGACAGCCAGCCACGCCGCGCGTATCCATACAAGATGAATGAATCCAACGTCCCAGATGGGAGGATCGTTCCTTCATCATACACGTGGACGACGTTGAAAGGTGTTGGACTTGCAACTCAATGAATTTGACTGTTGGCTTGGATTGCACCACGACTTGCACCACAACACATTAGGAATCTCCTGTCTATGTCAGCCAGATTTCAACATAACCAATCGCCTCCCTCTCTCACATTCATTCTNTCCAGCCAACGATTTTTTTTGTTTTTATGTTTTTTTTTTTATTTAAAAAGTCCTACTGGGATTGTTCAATAATTCTCAGAATTTAATTGGTCATGATTGGGTGGTTTTTTTTTTTTGAAGCATAACTACCAACAAAATATCAACAAGATAAGAAAATCATCCAATAGCAGAATAGCCTCAAGTAAATCGCTTATAAATTCAATTGAAACTCCATGATCTTTTGTTTTGCATTTTTCAGCTCGTCATACGTGATATGCGAAGACATTGATTAACAACTTAATCATATAGATAATAAAAAATTAATTTTGTTAAATTGTAAAATACTTTCTAATTTNGGTTATTTACTAGATGTAAATAAATCATATTATAAATTTGTCGTTAAAAAAATAAAAAAAATAAAAAAGGAGATGAGCATGAGACTTGACACATCAACTAATAGACTAAAAGAAGCATCTTCCATATTAGCCATTAACCAAAGAATAAAGAAAGAAAGAAAGAAAATGACTCCGTGAACACAAGTCAGTCATCTTCCTCTATCCAACTCACACTACAAATACCGGTAAATTACTCCATCTTACTTGTGTGCGGTCCCCAAACCAACCAAGATCCACCACGTGTGTTCACGGACCCACCATCTCAAAAAATCAGTTATCAAGCAAAAAAATGTAGAGACAAACTCGTCTAAGCAAGCACACAATAAAATCTCCCACACAGAAATAAAGATAATGATTAGAACAAAATATGAGGGTATTCTTGATATTATCCCAAATGAAATTCTTTGCCACTGCCACCCCCTTTAATACGGGAACAAAACAGAGCAGTACATTTTATATTTATCGTCAATGCTCAACACAAGCGCTGTCTATCCTCTCACCGGTTGAGCGCATATCTCATATTGACGTGGTCGAGCTCTGTCAGTTTTATCTTCTTCGGCTCCCATTTTAGCGCGCCTTTATATATATATATATATATATATATATATCCATTCATCCTCGTCTTCAGCTCACCTNCGCGCGTTTTTATATATATATATATATATATATATATATATATATATCCATTCATCCTCGTCTTCAGCTCACCTTTCGATTCTTATTGCGCCACAATCTCAATAAACGCCTCTCGCTTTTCCCGTAACCTCCTCTATTTCAGCCGAGATAAGGTAAAAATTCTCTTTCCTTGTTTCTGTCTTGATTTTTTAGCTCTTCAGATCTGTCAACATTTCTGTGTTTATCCTTTTGTAGATTGCAATATTTGGACTGTTTTACATTTTGTCCGTTTCACATGCGCTTGGTCTGATACACTGATGCGATGCTTGTTGTGTCGATGGATTTTGTTGAGCTCTTTTATTGTCAATGTGAAAAGTTGAAGGCTGTGTTTTGCATTCAATTCAGATCTGATTTAGCTTCTTTCTTGTTCCCGAGCTTGATTTTATTTTTTTTTTACATATTTCTACTCAAATTTGATATTCAAATCTATTTACTTCAATTACTCAGGGTCTTGGATCTATTAGTTGAGTTTCTGGTTTATCTTTGTTTTTTTTTTTCAAATATAGTTCATCTTCCTGTTCTCTTCATATTTTTGATTCTGAAGTGATATTGCTTCTAACGGAAATCTATTTAGATCCGTTGTTATGTTTTTTTTACCAATTTATTGGTATTTGTTTCTGTTAGGTACGTGGCTGAGCTTGGAATTTATGCTATTAAAGCTAAAGAAGAATACTAAAAAGGCTTTTTGGTTCTTTATTGTGTCCATTTCATTTGTCCTCTCTAAAGTGGTATCAAGTGATATGGGTGGTCAAAGAAATATATAGAACTCAGAAGTTCTTTTACCTTTTTGTAATTTTTGCGATTATAGGTTCCGTGGTAGGTTTAAGGTGCCGGCCATTGAAAACTGTAGTTGCAGAGACATGGCTACTTTAGTTAATTGGAAATTTGAACGTGTTTGGTAGAATTGATTTAGTCATGGTCTTTTTTGTCGCCATAAGAATCCAACTTAGGTAAATTTTTTTTTATTGATTGTTCTACTTGTATGTGATTGATTGTTCTACTTGTATGTGATTGCTTCAGGTGGTTAAAGAAATCATTGAAATGGAGGTTACAGGGGGCTAGACCTTGCTATGTTATATGGCCTTGATTGGTAATCTTTCTATGTTTTCTCTTAACTCTCCTATCTCGTCGATAGATACTGGATCTTTTCTCTCAACTCTCCTATCTTGTCGATAAATACTGGGTTTTGGATTTTGCGCATTTTTGTAGTTGAAACTGTTGTTTTAATGGTTTTCTACTATTATGTGTAGATATGTGGGAAATGTGTGGTGGGAGATACAATCTTAAAGGCCTAAAAGATAATCTGCATAAAACAACAGGAATAAACTACGTGGCAAGAAAACTTTCTGGTATGGAGTATGAATCAGACTGGACAAAGCACAGGAAATCCTCGGCATTTACTGCTCAAGTGATTCGTTCTGCAACATCTTTTATGCCTTGGTCTTGTAAAATTCACATATGTGATGGATTTCACGAATTTCTTTAGTTAATTTTTTGTGTCATTTGAAAAAACAAAAAGATCATAGTTAGGTTTGCTGGGAGATTCATCAGCATCTTCTTGCGTTGCGATATTGAAATTTAAAAATGCTCGGTTTTGTAAGTGGAAAAAAGAGAATTAAAGAACCAAATATGTGTTTCTCCGCATTGAATGAGCAACATACATCAATTCATTCAAAAAGCAATCCTTGTCTAGCCTCTCAGGTTGCTGATCATCTGGAAAGCCCCATATTACCAGGGCTTTCAGATGATGTGTCAAAGTATATTCTTGCACTTGTTCCTCGTTCCCATTTCCCAGCAATGGGTGCTGTCTGCAAGAAATGGAGGTCATATATCCGAAGTAAAGAATTCATCACCGTAAGGAAATTACTTGGGATTCTTGAGGAATGGCTCTGTGTCTTAACTATGGATGCTGAAAGGAAGCAAAGCCAGTGGGAGGTTTTGGATTGTTTTGGAAACAAACATCGGCTTCTTCCACTGATGCCTGGCCCGGTGAAGGCTGGATTTGGGGTGGTTGCTATTAATGGAAAGCTTCTTGTCATGGCCGGCTATTCAGTGACTGATGGGACCAATTCTCCCTCTGCAGATGTTTACCAATATGATTGTTGCCTTAACAGGTTTGTTGTGTTGGATTTTCTGTACAACCCTTGAAATTTTATCATGGTTTATTTGATCCACCGATTTTTACTTGTCAGGAACAATCTTTGATAAATCATCTAAAAATTTGTTGTTCTTGTGGTTAATTACTGATACGGTAGGGTATGCCCAGAAATTTAATTTGTTTGACTACTATGATAACTTTGGCAACAGATCGTATGAAATATAATTTTCTCATTCATGTTAACTCTCTTGAAAGTGATTGTAATTGCAAGTGAACCAATAAAAAGTAAATAGGTAGGGGGAATTTAATCAATCAGAGGTTATGTCAATCTTTCTGTTTAGTACTCAGTAGTTATACTCTTATTAACTTACTGTTATTCTGAGTTGAGTTACTTTATTATTCTTCATAGCTTTATAACAACTTTATTTGTAATTTCAGTTGGAACAAATTGGCAAATATGAATGTGGCCCGTTATGACTTTGCTTGTGCTGAGGTGAATGGCATGGTCTATGCGGTTGGAGGTTATGGGATAGATGGAGAAAGTCTCTCCAGTGCTGAGGTGTACGACCCTGAAACTGACAAGTGGACTCAGATAGAGAGTATTCGTCGACCAAGGTGGGGTTGCTTTGCCTGTGGGTTTAATGGAAAACTTTATGTCATGGGTGGAAGGTCTAGTTTCACCATTGGAAACTCTAGGTTTGTTGATGTGTACAACCCTGAGAGGCGTACCTGGTGTGAGATGAAGAATGGTTGTGCCATGTTCACTGCTCATGCTGTTATAGGAAAGAAGCTCTACTGTATGGAATGGAAAAACCAGAGGAAACTAGCCATATTCAATCCAGAGGACGATTCATGGAAGATGGTGCCAGTACCCTTGACTGGTAGCTCATCAATTGGCTTTCGTTTCGGGATACTGGAGGGAAAGCTTTTGCTTTTCTCACTAGAAGAAGATCCTAATTACAATACCCTATTGTATGATCCTAATGCAACCCCTGGCTCAGAATGGCAGACCTCCAAGATAAAGCCATCTGGTTTCTGCTTGTGCAGTGTGACAGTCAAAGCATGAAAGCTTCATCGCCTGCAATTTGATGACCTTACTTTCTTTGAAAATGCTTCTACGATTTCACCTGGCATCTTTTAGTTGATCGAATCAGGTTTTTTTTTATTTGTTCTCTTTTGCAGTGTGTTTTTGGCAGTTTCTAGACCAGTCTGTTGGACAAATCTTTTAGACTTTTACTTAATTATTGGTTTCCAGTTTTATTATATATTCTGGTTGACAATGTGTTCCTGCACCATTGTGTACATATGACTTGTAATAACCATTATGATTGAAGCAGCATCATGCTTATTGCGTTTTCTTTTGGTAAAATTTTCCCATGCATAAATCAAGACTTACATTAAAAATATCCTAACCATAAAATATAATTAAGAGAGAATCAACTTCCTTCAAGTGGGATATGATAGGCTTAAGTTATGTTCAAAAGTATTTAAAATTTCGTTCATGGTTACTAGGGCTAATGTAACATAAAGAAACAAGGGCCTTCAGAATTAGTAAAGCTATACGTGAAGAGTCAAAGTATTCACAAGCATCTCAGCTCAGTTTATTAAGAATTTGTTTAGTCCTGTTTATATTGATCAAATGAGTTCGAATCTAATTTTGAGTCTTTTGTGAAGCGATTTCAACTCGGATTGTGTGAACTCAACTCATTTTTAGTCTTGTGAATATAACACCCTATAATTTCGATAGAAAATAAATAAATAAATAAATAAATAAACAGGAAGCAAAACAGTAACAATGAGAAGTGACTAAGCAGATCATCCACAAAGAGAGAGCACAAATCTGCAAGCGAAAGAGGAAAACTGGGCCACTCCAGAACAACATTAAAACTGATTTTAAGAAATTTGTATTTTAAGGAATAGTATTATTTTTAAAACAATTTTTTGAAAGAAAAAAAGACCAATAGCAGTCTAAAGGAAAAAAAAAAAGTTCAGATTCTCTAAATTCAATGGCGGGCGGCTAATTCAAATATTAAGCAGCGAAATATACACACAGTGTGTAACTAAATTGAAAGCACTTCTTTCAACTAAATTAGAATCTCAGAAGTGCTTTACCCGAGCAGCCAAACACACCCTCTTTCCCAAGAAATTGAGAAATAGCTCATGCTTGATTGAAGTGCGAACACTCTCGCCGCTACTAACTACTGTACTTTCATCAAACACATTACAGAATGTTCGGAACTCCGTCTTCGACGCCAGCCTTCGGCGCGTCATCTTCCATGCCGGCGTTTGGAACACCATCCTCTACGCCTGCCTTTGGAGCTCCATCGTCAACACCAGCCTTCGGTACACCGTCTTCGACGCCCGCCTTCGGCACTCCTTCTTCGACTCCAGCCTTCGGCACTCCGTCTTCAGCGCCTGCTTTCGGCACTCCTTCTACGTCGTCGTTTGGCTCCTCTTTGTTTTCTACTCCATTTGCTTCTCAACCGCAACAGCAACAACAACAGACTCCCCTTTTTCAGCAACCTGCAAATGCGGCCACTGGATTCGGATTTCAGACTCCGGCAGCCGCGCCGCAGCCGACTCCCTTTCTCAATACTCAATTGACTACTCAGATGGCTCCTGTGGCCCCTCTTCCGTTCTCTCTCGCCGATCGCGACATTCAAGTTGGTTTCTTTCTCGTTTTGTTTTGTTAGTCTTAAGCCCTAACCCTAGTTTTTTATTTTAATTAATTTATTTTTGCTTAATTTTAGGCTATTGTTGATGCTTACAAGGAGGATCCTACAAACCCTAAATATGCTTTTAAGGTTGGTTTAATTTGTGTTGATTTTAAATCTTGATTTGTTTGTTTGAGAAATAGGGTTTTGTTTGTTCATTAAATGCGTTAATTTTGCAGCATTTGTTGTTCAGTGTCACTGAACCGCAGTTTAGGGTGAAGCCAGCTGGTGTTTCTGATGTGAGTTTGGGCTCTTTAATATTTTTGTTCATTTTTGTGTGAGTTTGAAGCTTCTGTTGTTATTTTGTTGAGTTTGGTTTTGTTAAGTATGGAGGATAGTTTGCATTGGTAGATCATGTGGGCGGAGGCTATGGGAAAGCTGGAGGGTATGGATAGTGCAGACAGAGAACGCTTGTGGCCTCAGCTGGTTCAAGGTTTCAAGGATCTTTCACATCGCCTAAAGGTTTTTTTTTCTCAATTTTATGCATCAAGATGCATGTATGTGTTTCTGTCATTTTCATGCTGTCGAGACAGAACTATTGGAAGACCTGCTAGAAATTACGTTAAAGGTTTTAAATTGACATGGTAAAGTACATTTAGGATCAAAGAAAATATAATGACCAGCTGAAGACTACCCTGCTTTAGGGGTACAGACTTGTTCAGCTTTGGAGTTAACCTTGTTTCTTTACGTTGCATGTCTAAGGAAAAGTGTGGTGATGACTATAGTAGCATGAATGTTATTCAACACTTTATGTTTTGAGGATTATGCACTTTCCTTTCAGTCATCATATTGTTTTAATGGTCTTTAGTTGCTGACAATGTATGATTTTAACTCTGGGCTTAATGCAGCTCCAAGATGAAGTCATTGTTTCAGATGCTGAGAGATTAAGAATGACTCAAAGCAATGTCAAAATGGTATACTTACCTATTCCTGGCCCTGTCATGTATTGTTGATTTAAAATATTCTTTTCATATTTAATAATTTTTGCAGCTTCAAAGGCATTTTCAAGCTGAAACTCTGCCTTGGATAGAAAGAATGAGACAGAAGGAGCAAAGTCTTCAAAGGCGACTCTTAAGGGTAAAAAGAGTTTTCTGCACTAAACATTAGCTGTTTGAAATATGTGGAAGGTTTCTGTCCATTGTATCGGTTAACTTTTCCAGTGTGCCATTGTAAATGGTCACCATCTGGTGATCAAGGAATAGTGCATTTTTTGTTGCTTTAAATGGTCTGAGCATGACATAACTGCATGAACAATGACACTTGCTTCTTGTTTTGAGTAATTCGTGCATTTAGTGATATTCTAGACAATTTGACTTACTATAGTTGGCAAATGCCTATAGGTGATGAGAATTGTTGAAGCATTGGAGGGTAAAGGTTGCAGATTGCCCTTAATGAAAGGGGAAGCTGAATTGGCTGAGAAATTAGCTTCGATAACAAGACAGGTTGGTCTTGTCCATGATCATCTTCTTATGCTTCCTGCTTCTCTGGGTCTAAAATATGTAATGACAAGTTAAACACAATTTCAGCTTAAAGGATCTGGAGCAGAACTTTCCCGGAGGGTTCAAAACCTGCTCACTTTGTCTCGTGTTCAAGCAAATGGCATTGGTGCTGGTGGTTCTGCCTACCTTCCAGGATCAACCAAAATACATGAACAGAGTCTTGCTGATATGCAGGAGGTAAGTGTGATCGTTCAACATTTATAATAGCTTTTAAAGATTCACATTATATGTTATATTATATCAGACAATTGTAATAGTGGCTCGGATAAGATATTGGACCATGGTTATTCTATTAGTTATAGTTGATAAAAGGCAATAAGGGATTTTTACAATTGGCGGCCTTTGATAAAGGCCATGGTTTTGGAGCTGATAATATATCCTTTTGATGGGAACAGGTCTTACAACATCAGACTGAGGCCATTGCAAGACTTGGCAATGTATTGAAGAGAGATATTAGGGATATGGAGATAATAATGGCTGAAGACACAGAGATGACAGAAGACATTAGCTAAAATGCGCTTATAATCTTTGATTATTCTTTGCGGTGGATCAATTTGGAAATCAATTGCTACCGTTACAATTCGTGACACCTTGTTGCTTGTGATGCTGGGAGCGGAAAAATTGCTCAACTTCAGAGCTTAACAACTCACATTGTTCTCAAAATATAACATTTTGTTTTTCCATATTTTTTAGCCCTTGGTATGTAGGCATAGTGGGGTTGGAGTCCCAAGGTTATGTATTTGAGAATGCTACGCTAATATGTCTGCGAGCAGTAACGGCTAGACGATGAGCGGTGAATAATAGACGGGGAATTGTTTGGATTTGAGCTCTGTTCGCTGTTCCATTTTTTAGTGTTTAATTGGAATTTTAGCTTTTATTCGCATTTGATTTTTCACATTACTCGTTGGGGGAAGAGGAAAATAATTGAATTTTTTGAGAGAAAAGAACAATGGTAAGTGTGAGGAATATTTGTCCATCGCCAAGCTTTTAACTGCTTCTACACACTGGACTGATCTATTTTGGTCATAAGCATCTTAATTTAACTCAAATCAGCATTAGTTAATCGACTTCAGCTATCGGTCGTTTTAAATTTAAAATAGCTCAATTTTCTCAAAATTATCCCTCACTAATAATGCCTTGCCTTTGAATTTGAAAGACTTGGCTAACACATTATCAGATCAGCGTCATTTTAACACTAACATGCAATATATATACCTCTTGATAAGATTCTTATTTTCCTCAAAATGTGTACCAATGCCAAGCTGCGCATGACAACTAATAATATAAATGACTACATCGAATAGTGGTACAAAATTTCTCTTGGTCTGAAATTCGAATTTGTTTAACTTTTGTTTAGCAGAAACTTCTATGTTAACCGTATTAACTTTCACCATACTCTTCGGCCATGATTAATACTACAAGTGATGTCCAACCAGTGAATAGACGTGTACCTTTTCCCTTACCCGTTTTCTGATCATACTGTTCCCAGAGAAACCCGGTTTGGTGGTAGTTGCGAATCACATTTCTGCAGCATGGACGTAAATTTTTTGAAACAAATCACTTCAGATAAGGTGTAAGCAAATAGGTAGGCAACGATAGACTTACCTAATCAGATTGCCCCTTAATTCATCGTAGATTGATTTTGCTCTGTCTTTATAGGGTCCTTTTACTGCAATAATTGAATCATTTCAGTTAGAAGATTAATATTTGGCGAATGCATGTTCTGGGAAATAAAAAATACTGTCTATTTGTTTTCTAGGTAGGATAGGTCTATACCTTGTCCATAGTGGTGGAGTGCAGAAAGAATCCTGTAATTCATATTGATCCAAATTGGACCTCTCCAATAAGGTGGGTCATGCTCTGTGTTCCGTTTCATGTACAAGGAGCTGTGTTATTCAAGATAACATTTTAGGTCACATTCGATGAATTATGTAAAATATGAAACAAGCAAGGGTAAATTATATGCAGTCACCTAGTTTTGGCAAGAGAGCGGAGTCCATAATCAGTCCACAAGATGCTCCTGTTTGAAATGAGGTCAAGCTGTTTATCCAGAATCCATGACTCCTGTGTCAATCAACAGAGATGAGAGATCTGTCACTATATATATATAACATTAGATCATCTGTATGACTTACAGGTGGAATGATCTTCCCCATAAATGGGAAAAGGCTGACATAACCGATATGAGGAACAAATCTCAACTCTGGCCTTTCTAATACTTCCCTGACAAGCTCTCGAGTAGGATAACCATTTCCCGACATTAGCTCTTTCCAACTTAAACGAACCTAGAATGATTGAACCAATAATCAGTACTAGAGAGGAAATTTCACAAGCCGAAAGGCAGTATAGGTTCACAGATCCAATTATCAATTCAATGGCTCAATAATACATTCAACAGATGTCATCTAATAATCATAGTGCTAGAACAATTAGACTTCCAGCAACTTAAACTTAGGCCTGCAGTTTTAAACCCGTCTTTATATCTAACAGGCCTAAGTTGTAGTCCTTAAATCAGCCACTTTACACTTAAAACACTGATATTTACTTCTCACGTAGGGTTGCAGGAGCCTTTTCTATATTTACACAATCACAGAAGATTTAAACAAAACTGCAAAAATTCAATATACAACTGACAAATACCAATTGAAAAGAATATATCCTCAAAAAAAAAAAGTACCATGCATCTGGCAAGAGTGAGTACATTCAAAATAAATGCTGTGTTTAGAGAGAACTAGAAACATACAAGAAGCATACCTTTTCTGTGTGATTTCCATAATCAAGATAAGCTCCATATGCTGGATCAAAGTGAATCTGGTAAAACATCAAGCACAAATGGCAAAAAAATTTATACTATGACAGTGATTAGTCCTCAATTTATCTTCAAAACCCTCCACTAGCTCTTAACCAATATTGCATGGATAAACTGTTTGCATTGCTACATTATTCAGTAGCATTATATGTCACCTATTGAGAGCCACTAAAATGTAAAGGAATGACAAATAATTTCAGGCAGCAAGATAAGGATGAACAAACCTGATTCAGAATTTCAAAATCTGAAAGCAGCTTAGCCATTGAATCATAGGCCTGCACCATTTAATTTTCAAGTTCTATAAAGCCAAAGATGGATTTGGTTTGCAGATAATGTTGTTCAATACTATACCTTTTTCTGTAAACTTTCACTCTCAACCAAGGCAGCAATGGAATGCATGGAATCTGCGGCAAGTAGCATCCAGCATCTAAGATCCACGTGACGTTCTTCTTCACTTGGATGTGAAGCACGGGGATAATCGTCTAGTCCAGAGGTTAGAGTCTGGAGATGCCATAGACAATAACAATTAACCACCCTATCTTCAAAAATTCTTGATCAAACCCACATTAGTTCAATTATGATTTTATAAACATATAGAAAAATAAAATCCATATTTCTGGATATAAAAAAATGAAAGCATTGCTTCCAAGACCACCAAAAGTTTGATGCATTCATCAGAAGAGTAGATATGTTTATTACCACCAGACTGCATCTAGGCTGTGCCAAAACTGTTGAAGCAGATGGGATTCTTCAGTTCATTTTACCAGACAAACCAATAAAGGTGTACAAATTCTTCAAGTTCCAATGATGTAACCACTTGCAGCGTAAACTAAACATAATTAAATAAAAAAGGAACTGTAAACTAATCTGGCCGGGTTTATGTCAACTCAAGCAATTTTTTGGTGAAGCTTTGTATTACTACTAGAACTTGTGGTTCATCAGTTCGCAAACTTGCATACCAAGTTTTTGAAAAGAAACACAAAAACACAAACCATTTAGTGACCAGTATTGATCCTTTATTGACTAAGTTGTAAGGTTTTGACTTCAAGAAGCAGTGTAGGTTACCAAAATTATAACTTCTGGATCAGATTCCCAAAACTAAAACCATAAAAGACGTTCACAAATAGAATGCTGAATATAGAACCTTTGGATTTAGTTCACGTAATGCTGTGCTATCTCTTCCATGCCAAAAATAGCTACTCATCTCCTTTCCTGTTTTTTAAAAGTGATACCCAAAATCAACAAGATCTCAGGAAGTCTCAGTTCATTGACAATGTAAAACCTCATCTCTAAATGCACAATCAATAATTCAATTGAACAGCTCAAAGAACCTTTAATCTTTATGATGGTCAAAAACTAAATGAAACCTTTAGCCAGACTACTTTCCTGTTAAGTTCAATGAATATTAAAGTGTTAACAAAAGTTGTTATTCTATATCAATATGAAATTTCAATAATATTTTCTACAATTAAAAACCATAACACAACCCACTCAGCCCCTGAATTTGAATGGTTAGCAGAAGTTACAATGTTAAATATCACACGAAGAAAAACTTTAAGATCATGAATGTCTTTGTCACTTGGTGCGGGAATCCACTTATGGCATCTTTCATCTCATATTATAATCCTCATATTACAATATGCTGATAACTTACTTAAAGAAGGAAGGTTGCATTAGACAATACCATGGCTAACCTATACAATAGATAAATGCACACAAACTGAAAACAACAATCTTGTATTTGACAACAGCTGCTTTTCCAAAATACCTATAAATGATTGAATTAAAACCCTTACCTGACTGAGTAGTGTTGAACCACTGGAACCATCCATCAAGGCGAATAAAAGCCCTCTTTAGGAAGGACGAGATCTCATTGCTTTCAATGGCAGTAAATTTGTTGTTCTTTAAGCCATGGATTAATTCTGAAGGAAGCAAAGTTTCATACAAAATTCAAATCATTTGACATGTCTAAACCATGGCAACATATGTTCATCCAGAAAATTTATAGATATGATGAGTAAAGAAAGAAGTGAAATATCGAATAATCTAATCTATAGTCTCATCACGACTGAAGATGACAAACTAATTGACCTCCCAAACCAAATGATAGACCCCAAAATTATCAAATCCTATACCACACATTTCAACTTCATTCCCTTTTAAACTCTTTTTCAATTGTGGAAAGTCCAATCTGATTTTTAACATCATTAATACTACCTTACAGTTTATGGTAAAAAAGCTGTTATGAGTCATGATTCTGCTCGAATACATAGAAGAGTTACCAGTGTGTTGCCCCACCTCAAAATGAGGTATGGCATAATGCCATGGCTTGCTTAAATTACTTGCATGACTACAGGCATCTCAATGATGTAAATGTGCAAAAAGGAATCACTTAAAAGTCTACAAATTGAACTTTCAAGCAAATAGCAAAAGTCAAGTTACAAAAACATACCGCATAAAACCAAAAATAAAGTTGGTGGATTTCCATTAGATGGATGCTGAAGAACAAATTCCTCTGGGACCTTACTGCAATTACACCCGAAATAAACTTGAAATTACTCCATTGACAAACCTAAAACTATAAGTTTACTGCACATACTTGAACAAGATCCTCCAAGTTACCTTAGAGCTTCAGCACCCAAAATCTGCTCTCGGGGAATCCATCCGTCAATATTCATCAAATCTAACCAGTGTCCAATAATATCCAAGCATATATGGACATCCCAGCGCCTGCTCATTAATAAACGAACCATAAATCCATAAAATGATCAGTTACCCCTAACTGAGAACTATTTCAAATTCGCATAACTATTTTCTAAATAAGCAGGAAACATGCAACTTGCAATTAGAGAATCTGAACAATATGAGATCTGAAGGTAATAGGCAACTAACCAGATCAATAATTGATGAAAACCTTCATCCCAAAGAAAACCCCTAGGAAAAAAGGGTCGACTTGGGACAGCTGTATAAAGCTCAGCAGGCCAATATAAAATAAAATTATTATGACTGGTAAGCTGCAAGAGAATTTGAACATTGTATGACTTAGTCAAGCATAAGAATAAGGAAGCAAAATACTTTTGAGTATATAAAAGTGCCTGACCACCTACGCTTAGATATCTTGGTTCTAATTGTTAATAACAACCAAACCAAAGGGAATCCACAAATGATATGATCTATGTTACAGTGTTATTGCTACTCAAACATACATTTGAGGCCAATTAGGACATTTGTTAAGAGATCACTTCATCTAAAAGCTTAAATTTGTAAATGTGGGCTCAACAATAATATTTAATTTCTAATATGCACTTTTACGTGCAAGTGCCTCGTATGTATATGTAAATGGTCTGGGCCTCATAAGCCTCATGTGAATCTTATAAAAAGTCAAATATAATATTTTTTTAATTTATTTTTAATTAACATTAAGGGAATTCGAACATGTGATTGCTAGTTCATTTTGGCTCAGATAGTATGTTATGAAACCACTCCACCTAAAAGCTTAAGTTTATAACTATGCATTCGCCTATAACCTCTAATAACACTCTAAACGAGATCTCAAACTCCTTTGGAACCATATTTTATCATTCTTACATAGAATTCTAGATTGCTATTTATGCAATATTATTATCGTAATTGAAGGAATAAGTCAACCGATTAAAAATGAATAGGCTAAATATGTTCAACTTGATGAACTAGTTGGATAATCATCTACCAAGTAATTCAGCAATTCACAAAATCATACACAACATATGCAAAAAACTCACTTTAGAATTTTTTGGTAATGAAATCTTTGATTGTCCATAAAAGTAGCCAATGCCACCCAACATATTCCCGATAGCAGCCTTTCCGACAATTATGGATTCAGAATCAAGCTGAAACAAAATACATTATAGTAGAAACTTTTATATGAAGAAGAAAAAATGTGTGCATCAAAGAGCCATTTCAAGAAAAAGGAAATAATTCTCGAACTGGAACAATGGGCAAAATCTGGGAATGATTCTCAGTAGATTACTTATCTTCCAGAACTGAAATGACCTTTCGGAGTTTTTTTAAAATACCGAGCTATTATACCTCACGCGGTCACACTATACATGCATTAAATTATCCTATGAAGCTAAAACATAAATTTGTTCACATTGCAGGCAATCCAATTTGCAAATATACCTGAGGATGAGAGTGTTTATAAAACAAAATTTAAATAATTACCTTAGGATCCAGGTTAAAGCGCTTCTCAAACTTGGTATCAAAATCACGTTGCTTTTCGTTTAGTAGACTGGTCAGTGAGGTACCTAAATATTAAAAAAAGCAAGCATGAAAAACTTACCATGAAATAAGGGAAGACCTGGAAATGTAGAACTACAAATAAATTCACCATAAAGTATCTACTTAACAGAATGCAACATATGAAAATCTGAATTTTTTAGACATTTAAACATGACTAAACATGGAAGACAGAAGAAATTTTTTTTATTAATTTGTTTTGCACTTGGAAGTATAAAAGTAAAACAACAAAATGGATAACATGATATTGTTCTGGGGTCAAAATTGATTGTTAACAGGAGATCTTAATATAAAAACAACATTATTACATTTTTAAACATCTAACTAGAATACCAAAATCAAATATCTGGACTGCACAAACATGCATAGGAATCCTTAAGTCCGCTTTTACCTGTATCATCTTTTATGTATTCTTTGAGTTTTTGATAATCAATTTCTCAGAAAAACTGTTCTCTGTAATTTATTTAATTAAATTAGGAGCAGAAGGTATAGTCAAGGGTGTAGCCCACAACTAATTAAAGTTTAGTAAGTTCCATTCAGTTAAAACCCAAAATGCCAGCTGAAGGAAATATTTAAAATTAGCATTGGGAAGCATGCTGTCCTGATAGAATCTTGAACTAGAATTTTCCAATAAGGAAAAATTTAAAACATTGTAATACTCAGATGAAAGCACATTGAAAGGGGGTCATGCAAAAGAGAAAGAAAATGCAATAAAGAAAGAAAATTAATACTTTGGAACCAAACAAACCATAAGCATAGTATTTAGATAAAATGGATGTAGAGAAACCTGTAAGGCTGCTTACACGTTCGTCTACCCTTGAACTTTCTACACCAGTTCCAGAAACAAAAACAATATCTGCTTTGACTGGAATCCTTGCAGAAATCTGCATGATGATTAAGAATCCCAATTAAAAGTCAGGTGAGAACTGAATCCAGAGAGAAGATTACGATTATGAAATGCTGAAGATAGATACTTTAATATACTTCAAGCCAGGGTAACTAACACCCATCCTTCATTACCAGTTACCTGAAAAACTAAAATGTTTGGAGAATCAACAGATGTGTCACTTAGCTGCAGACTACCGTACATTCTTGCCTGGTACATGCATGCAAACAAACAGAGATAATAAAGACAGAAACACCAAAAAAATTTCAAAGATGCAAATATCCTTCTTGTAATCATGGTATTAAAAAATGAAGTGCTCATGACTTAACGTACTTGGGCTGCAAGATTTGCCTGTACAAGTTCAGATAAGTTGTGAATGTGAGGAGTCCTGAAACCAGAATAATGGACTTCCAAATCATCCTGCAAATAGGGCAGGTAACAAGATAAGTTGGGATCAGAATCAATATCCACGAGAGGAAAAGAAAACACTATAGAATTATATCAGTACCATTATGCTGATAATAATAAAACAGTTGGCTGGAGAGGGAAAACCAATTTGTGTCATGGTGAGGCAAGTAGAAAGGCATGAATATTGATTTTTATTTTTCACATTTTATTAAATACAATATAGACACGTCATAAAACTAAGGTTTTGAATAAATATGATAGTTATAACTTTTTTTTCTTCGTTTTTCTTTTTATAACCCAAAAATCCATCACCGTTTTATCGTTGACTGAGTTCTTGAACTGGGGCTACATCCATACCCTACAAGCTTGGTAATCGGGAAACATGTGAGACATGTACATATCCCAAGTAGACGGCCCTAAGGGGATTAGTACCGTGTAGTTATAATTTTGAAGTGAGGAAAATCAATCCTTTTAATTGATCACTTCTTCTAATGAAAAACCAATGGAGATCATGACTCCATGGCATAGTTACGTAAATACACAGAGAAACATACTCAGAAATGTGGTTGCTTATGCACTTATGTTTCCTAGTAAAATCTAGAATTTTTCTTCTTGCACTGAATTGCTATATTACCAGTTCTTTCAAGTGTAGCTGCCAAACCCCGACATCCATTCGTGAACCAGTTGCCAGGAGAGAACTCTGGCGATCATGAATGATACCATTTCTCAAACTTAAAGCATTTCCATCTTCATCAACCAAATAGAAAAATAGATGAACACTTCTCTGCATCTCGTTATCCCACCGGGGCCTATGACTTTACCAAACATATATATATATATATATATATATTAATATTAGTAATGATAATCATATGGACAACGATAAGAATAATACTAAGCATATTGAACCCATCCCAGAGAGCAGATAACAAACAGAAATGAGGCAACTCACTCCTCATTTTTCACGTTGATTCGAACCGCCCAATCTCCTCCATAGCCACTGCCATCTCTCTTGGATTTCAAGAAACTTGTTTCCAAAGTCATGCCATGATCAACCAACACCTGACGTCCAAAATCACGGCCGTTATGATGAGTCCACCCATACTTGCTCAGCTCATCAGAGTCTTGGCATACATGGCGCATGTGATATCTTCCGTCCTTAACACCAATCCACATCAAACCAGCAACCAGAGATCGCGGAGTCCTAACCACTCAAAACTAACTAATCACCAACACAACATTCAATCACTCCAATCATCATAAAAATTCTCAGCAACAAAGAAGAAAAATTACCTGGCGCGAATTCCTAGATAAACGTGAGGACGGTAAGTTCCCCAGTACAAACTCTCTTTATGCTCACCTTGAAACTGCCATCATCAAAATTATTTTTTTAACAATAAAATTCATTTATTTTTATAAAAATGAAAAAGTGTATACATATACACGTTTATCAGATAATGGAATCGAGTTTACCATGGGAAGGTCCATGAGCTTGGGAGCAGGAAACGGCGTGACAACTCGAGGTCTCTCGGCATCTTGAGCCGGATTTACGAGACGATTGATCAGGAAAAAAATGATGAAGAATGCGAGAAAGCTAAAACCTATAATGATTTTCACATTGAAATTGAAAATGCGAAGTGAAGTCTGATCTCTAATCCTATCTCTAACGTTCTTGAAGTGAGTGCGTTTGTTACGGAGAGATTCTTCTTCATTGGCATCTGTGGATGATTTGATTCTGCTCCGAGCACTTCTTCGGCCACTTCCAGTCATTGTTGACTGTGAAGAACTGTATCGGTTCTTCAGTCGCTTAAGCTGGAGTCGAGTGCTGTTGAATAATTGAACCGAGGAAGGAAAAGCGGGTGCATCGTAGTTGGGCTTACTGGACCAGGCCCATCTTAGAAGCCTGAATGTCCTCATAAGAATATGCATGGGTGTTGCTTGAAACTTCGTGCGTGCACCCAACTATTGAACTAAAGGAGCCCACTTTTTATTATGGGTTCAATATGAAAATAATTAAATTTAGGAGTATTTGAGCAATAGTCAAATTTTTTTTATTATTTTTTTTATTGTTTATTAATCAATAGGTTAAAGGAAGATTATCATTCAAAATAATATGGACCTTAAAAAATATATATAGAATATGTTATTTTCAAAAATACTTTCTCAAATTTAGTTATTCCTTTTTATCTCTATTTTATTATATTTAGTTGAAAATTTTCTGAGTTATCTATTCTCTTATTACACCTAATTTAATCCCACAAATAACCCTTTCCGATCTATCTTCATACATAGACACCTCCACCAACTTCATCAACCTTAGTCATGAAAAAAATTGAGGAAAATTATTTATGTTTTTTAATCAATTCATCTTTTAAATACTTTTTCTTGTTTTCTTTATTTCATTTCTTTGTCCTTTTTTAATCCAACTCATATACAATTTTTCGGTATAAAAGATTTGGATTTTAATATTTGATTTTGATGTTAAACTTGTGTACATAAAAATTGAGAAAGAGATTCAAAACTTGACAATTGTAATGAGTGTTAATTTTGTTTGTTATTTTATTCATCAACAATCTACAACGCATATAAAATTAGGTTTGAATTAGAAATTTGGGATTAAATTAAGGTTTACGTAAGTGGTGTAAAAATATTCTATAGGATAAAAAAAATTTTAAAGGTAAGTTTTGTCATTTGAAATAGGTTTTTACATAACTTATTATAAAAATAGATTTATAATAATTTTTTTATTAAAAAATAGAATTCCTTTAATTTAGTAGTGGGATGCAAATAACAATACTCAAATTTTAATGAGAAGTGTTTGATGACTCAGTACTACCTTGAAATGAATCTAACATGTTCATGGTTAACAAAATTGTACATCACTTCAGGAGAGAATCCAAAGTTCTCTCATGGTAAAAATATTGTTTCAGAAATCATCAACGTAAATTTTACGGCAGGCAGCCGAGTAGGCAATCTTCCCAGTCCTTTCAAAAAACAAACTTTAATAACTTTGTCATGAAAAACTTGAGTTCGAGTCTGGTTGATTCAGATTATCAGAGAGTTCAGACCCCATCTAATTATCGGAATTTTAATGAAGCAAAATGGGACAGGTAAAAGACCTCAAGTTCAACATTGTTAGACGGAGATTTGAAATATTGCATCACTAGTTCAAAAAACGGAGTTTTCTACTTAAAATGTGGAAGACAGAAACTTTTTTATACTTGTTTTGTTTTTGCTAAATTTTCATTATATAAATTTAACGTTGTTGTTATTATTGCAGTAACCATCAACAGCTCAGAGGACTCCTCTCTTACTGTTGACTTCAAGTGCTTGCTTGACCTGTAAGAGTGTTTTAGATGTCTTTTGACGTGTCCTCAGCTTAGTGAGTAGCATAAACTAATAATTTTCAATTAAATTGCAAGTTTGGTGCCAACATTTAAGGATGTTATAAATGAAACTCATGAATCAAGCCTAGTCCATCTACTGTCCGTTTACATTTGTTGGGAATCTTCAATCGCGGTTTTCGGAAAATACCTGAGGAAAAAGGAGTTCAAAAACTCTTTTTGCTGGAGAGAATATAAGTTAATCCGTCTGTTAATAAGTACCATCTCTATCTTCATTAACATTTGCTTAATTTTCTGCAAAGGGAATGGCTGGCAGGGAAAACCACTTCTACCTAGTCTTCTTTTCCTTCTCTTGTTGATTACTTTTCGTTACCTTGAAGTCGGACGGTCCAATTCTAGTGGTGGAAATTCCGGTGCAGGATGCATTGCCACGGAGGGGGAGGCCCTGCTCAAGTTCAAAGAAGGTCTTAAAGATCCTTTGGATTGGCTTTCTTCTCGGGTTGGTGAAGATTGTTGCAAATGGATGGGTGCAGGCTGTAGCAATCATACAGGTAGCCTTTCTCAAGCTAGACCTCCAGACCAACGGTTACTATGAACTAATAGCAGAAGGTGGAGCAGCGTCTTATGAAAAGTCATGCGTAGGCGGTACGTTAAATCCTTCTTTGATTAACTTGACACACTTGATTTACTTTGATATGAAGGGCCACAATTTCCGAGGAATTAGTTTTCCAGTTTTTATTGGTGGACTAAAAAGTTTGAGGTACCTTGATCTCTCCTAGGCAAATTTCTCTGGAATGGTTCCCAACCATATAGGAATCTGTCAAACCTGGTTCATCTTGATCTCTTCACTTTGTCATTTACAAATTATCCTTGGGTTTCCGACTTAAACTGGCTTTCTGGTCTCCCCCCATTATGATATCTTGATTTGGGAGGTCTAAACCTTAGTAAATCAACAACTCATTGGGTGCAATCTGCTAATATGCTCCCTTCACTATTGGAGTTGCACTTACATAGCTCTGAACTTCAGGATTTCCAGCAATCTCTTCCATTTGTAAATTTTACACTGCTGTCTCCTTGATCTCTTTAATAACAATTTCAGTTCTCCAATACCTCAATGGCTTATTTAATATAAGTACCCTTGTAACTGTTTCTCTTCATGATTGCGGAATTTAGGTTCCATTTCCAAAATTTCAGAGGGATGCAACTTCGTCCATGGATCTATCAGGTAATGATGTTAGTGTTGAAATAAAAGAATATATAGAGGTTTTGTCTGAATGCAACGACACTGCCTCAGAGGAATTGAATTTCCGTGG